>JAMXBB010000007.1:37800482-37853806 GCA_024138015.1 Lumnitzera littorea | reverse complement strand
CCCCCCCCCCCCCCCCCCCCTTTTTTTTGTCATGCCTAACAAATCACTAATCACTTTCAGAACACTTGTGTGCTACTATAAGAGCACTATGGCTTGGAAGCGAGTTGTTACGAATGTCATTATCTTCGATGATAAGCTCCCCATTTTAAATTCTTTCATGGAATATCTTTCTTAAGCTTTGGCAATCCTTAGTGGGATGATTTATTGTTCTATGAAACCGATAGTATTTGGGATTTCTTCTTTCACTCTCCATAGGTTGGCACTCAACTCTTAGCAACTTAATAGCTTCATCTTGTAACCAACGGTCGAGGATGGCATGAACCTTGCTCATTGGGCATAGAAACAAAAGAGTTTCTATATCTTTCTTAGGTCTCTTACTGGCATTAAAGTCCTTATTCCCAATTAAGGACATGAATGCTGCTTGTTTATTAAGCTTATTACTTTCCTTCCATCGCCTCATAACAAAGTTGTTTGTCCTTTATGCATTCTTAACAAGTGTAGCAAAAGAACATAGGGAAAGGTTCTCTAAGTGTACAACATACTCAAAGAACATCTCTTGGATACAAATCTTCACTAGTTCTCTTTCATCACAGATATCTTGAATATCTAGAGTGCATTCTCTAGAGCGCTCTAAATAATCTATCGGATCTTCCTCTAAGTTTTGTCGTGTTCTTCTCATGTTTATAATTGTAAGTCGCTCTTGAGTAGAGAAAAATTTCTTTAAGAAGAGCTTGCACATAGGCTCCTACAAACTAACTGACCCTGAGGGGATATTAACATACCAGGGGTATGCTTTCTCTATTAATGATTTGGAGAATTCTCTAAGTTTCTAGTCATCATTAAGCCTGTAAGGCTATAGGGTTTCAATAAATTTTAGCAAGTGTTCCTTCACACTTCCTTTCTTGCCATTGAACAATATGAATTTAGGATTAACATAGTTCTTAGGATATAGCTTCACTGCAATGCGTTGATGATATGGGAGTTTTAACTCTAGTACTTCCATAAACGAACTAACTTGTATTTCCCTCATATAAACATCTAAGTCTTCCCTTGTTATAAATGAAGTCCTTGGAGCAGAGGTTGTGGATGCAGGTAGTGGAGCAAGAGTAACATTGGGATGAGAAGTAGATCTACCCAAGATTAGGATAGTAAGATTGGATGGAGGAGTAGGTACATGTGAGGATAAAGAGCTACTTAACTAGACTCTTACTTTCTCTATTGCAGGGGTTAGTTGTTGTGTAGGTTCTGGTTGAGGGGTTTCATCACCTCCTTGATAGAGATCTTCTTCAATAGTTAGAGGATTAATTGGCTAAGCCAAGGTAGTAATGCCTGGCTGTGTAGCAACTATGGGATATGGCAAAGCCATACATTGTTATGCAGTAGCAGTAGCAGTTATTCTGGTGAGGATGGGTTGGAACATAGTCATGAATTGGTTTAATGCCCTCATGGCTTCTTGCATTGTCCACATTGTCTATATGGGATCTATAGGAGCCTCAGGCGCTAGACAATCTTGGCTAGTATTCTTAAGCAATGGGAGTGGATTCTGCTTCGTAAGCTTAACATTAGTGTCGAGCTCTTAGGATATAGTAGCAACTAACGACAAACTCATGATTCTAAGGGTGACTACAAGTTACTTTGAGAGGAAGGAAGAGGTATATGTAAAAGGCTAAAAATTGCTATATTATTTATTTAGGCTTTACTCCTTGGGCTAAGTGATAAAGCCTAAGGAGTCCGGTTCATATTTAGGATGATTTAGAGAGAAATGACTTGGTGGGCTCGGAATAAGGATCATTAGACCGGTTCGTCCGCCTCCTATGTCTCTTAGGTAGGGTCATACACTTATAAGGAAGGCTATTGACCTTAGGCTCATTAGCTAGCTCATTCTAGATAATCATAAATTAAGCAAACTTTATCTCATCCGTTAATCATCTAGATGATCTGATGGATACTATCATGCCCAAGAGCCTATAAACACCTAGTATCTCCTCATCATTTGAAACTCTTAGAAAGAATAGAGAAACATAATTGACCTAAAATAAAACGAAGGAATGAGTTTTATGAGATCTGCAGTTAGGAAGTAGAAGAATAAAAGCTAAAAAGAGTGGTAGAAACCCTATTCTAACAGACAAATAAAAAAAAATTATGGGTGGTTAGTCAAGCAAAATAAGAATAAGATAAAATAAAATGTAAGTATTATGCAATTATTAATGATAAATAGATTTACATGTTAGACCCTTGATTTGTTTACAGGACTTGTTTAATAAACGGGTTTAGGTCCCAAATCAAACTTGGATACAAATTTAAATGTGTTGTGTTTAGTTTTAACCCGTTTATTATTTGTGTTAACCAAAACTTATTTATCATCGTATCATTTTGTTTCCAGGTTTAGGGGTCAGGTTTCAAATCGCTAGCCTTATGGTGGACCACCTAAATACAAAGAATAAAAGAATATAACCATCTTTTTAGCCATCCCTAAAACAATTGTGATTTATGGAATTTTTAGAGATATTTTCTTGAGCTTTAATGACAAACATGTGCTAAGTATATATTAAAAATTGATGAAGTAGGTTTAGTTTGAATGTTTAAATAATAATGTAAAAGGTTCACTGACTTAAATCTTCTTGTTACTGTAAATGATATAGCTCTAACATGTACTCTCAAAATTTCTCTCAAAAGCTAGAAATTCTTCTTCTTCTTCTCCTTCCATCTCTTCTCATGATAGAAAGAAAAGGTTAAAGCCTATAGAAGAGCTTGAAAGTGATCTTATTAAAGATCAAGTTCCTAATGCCGTACCACAAAAAGAAAATAAGAATTCAAGGGTAAAGCCAACAAATCGCAATGATCAATATCAACGGCATGAATCTACCTCAATAAGTAATAGAGGAAAGAGGCTTACTTACAAAGACAAGATAACTCATAATATTTCAAATGCATATGCTGCAAACTTCAGCCTGTAGGAAAAAATTGATGAGGCTAATATAAATGGACAAGATAAGGAAATGGATTTTGAGTAGGTGCTTGAAGTTTTAGAGAAGAAAATAGTTTTAATACACATCCAGGTATGCACTTTATTTCATTGTTGCATGAATTCAAGAAGAAATTACATAGTCCATAGAGGAAGGCATTAATAGTAAAGCTTAATGGTCAATCCTTAGGTTATAAAGTTTTATATATTAAATTGCAACGATTATGGAAATTTTGAGCGGTATCCAATATGATCGCTTTAGGATTAGGCTATTATACTGTAAATTTTTACTCTAATGAAGATTTAAACGTAGTTACTAGGGATGGTCCTTAGTTTATAAATGGTAGTTTGTTTTTTACTATAAGAAAGTAAGAACCAAACTTTAAAGCATCTTCTACTACACATAATTCAATCACAGTTTGGGTTCACATTTCAGAGTTACCTTTAAAGTATTATGATCCTAAAGTTTTAAGATTAATTAGCAAAACAATTGGACTGGTCCTAAGACTGGACACTTATATAGTAAATGTTGAAAGAGGTCATTTTGCAAGATTTTGCATTCGAATAAACTTTAATGAACCTCTGGTCCATTTAATTATATTAGACAATTACACTTATGTAGTTCAATATGAAGGAATATGAAGGACTAAGAAATCTATGTTTTGGATGTGGTTGTGTAGCATCATGTCAAAAAGAAAGTGAAAGAAAAATGGTGGTAAAGAAAGAAAAAGATGAGAATCTAGAAAATTCCATTCAAAGGATGGAGAATAATGAACTAGAAGTAAATATGCCACTTAATGGTATGGGAATTATAAATGCTGAACAATTGGCATCTAAAGAAGATGATATGATTTTATCAAAGGAAAACAAAGGTAACTGATGCATCTCTAGGGTCAGACACATGAAGAAGTACTACAATGAAGCAAACTAAAAACAATCAGAGAAAAAGTTAGCAAAGTTCGGGTAGCTACCAAATGGATATGACACACCATTCTATCCTACTTAACTTATAATCCGCCGGATATGACCCATCAATCCAAACTAAAGGGTTACTCACCACTACTCCTTACTAAAGAGAATAGATAAGAGTTGAATGATAAAGAGAACACTAAGGTTGTTTAACTTGAGTAATTATGTATTAATTAGTTAATTGTATGCGTACAAGAAAGAGGAGGTTTATATACCCATTTACTAGGGTTACTTTATATGTATGAAAAGACAAAAGGGTATTCTATAATTAGGTTACATGAAACATATTAAAAAGCATAAAGGAGACAAAGAATATTCAGTGCCAAATAATGAAGAATGCTTTTGGAAAGATTGTGCCAGAAGACATGTATCATGTGGTGGATGGGAGTTAGGACTATGATACAAAATAGGCGAAACAAAAAGTGTTGGCAGTTAGGGCTGACTTGATTTAGACCAGGCTGGGGACCAATTAGTTCTTCTGAAGAGAAATTAGCTTGACTTGGGCTTGGATGCCTATGGTCAAATCAGGAGCTCGCTTCGGCTATTCTTAGGCTGTCTTCTAGGATAAAGCATCGCTGTTGAACGGGGGCGGATTAGACGCAAGTAAGGATTTGACAGTGAGGTTAGTAGGAGACTAGCTCAGGATAGGAATCACTGCCTTGGCTATTGCTTAGGGCTAGTACCCTCAAAACGAGTCCTTAGAGTCTTCTAGCTTCGCTACATGTGATTGATCTAGGGGGTTGATTCCTATCATCTGCTTGAGGGTCAGAAAGATTTGTCTTTAAATGTAGAGCGGTTTTTGCTTCTTCTTTTGGAGGATATGTGAGGTCTTCTTTTGCTGGTTGGTGAAGGATTAAATCGAACACATTAAAGGTGGAAGAAACACTATAGTCATCAAGTAACTCAATTTGGTAAGCATTGCAATTGATTTTCTTCAAGACCTTGAATGGACCATTAGCTCAAGGAGATAGCTTATTTTGTCTTAAGTGTAGGAATTGTTCTCAGTTGAGATGTATTCATACCAAGTCTCCCGAGTGGAAGGAAACAGTTCGGCGGCTTTGGCTACCAATTTCTTGCTGTCTTTGGTTGAACTTGGCGATCTTCTTGGTTACAGACTGGTGTAGCTCATGCAATTCTTAGGCTCAATCACCCCGGATTGACTTTCTTCAGTAGCTACTAAGGTGCTGATCATATCCAAGGGAATAACGGGGTTAAGGCCATAAACGACCTTGAATGGGGACTTCTCAATAGTGCTATGGACAGTTTGGTTATATACGAACTCCACAACTGTTAGGCATAGATCCCAACCCCTCAAGTTCTTCCCTACGCCAGCTCTATGCAGATTGCCTAGCATCCTGTTCACCACTTCAATCTAGCCATTAGTCTAAGGGTGGCCACTGGAGCTGAATATGAGATTAGTTCTAAGTCTTCTCTAAAGAGTCCTAAAAATAGCTTAAAAATTTTGTGTCCCGATCTGAAACAATAGTCTTTGGCACCCCATGTAGTCAGACAACCTCCTACAAAAACAAATCAACAATATATAAAGCATCGTTAGTCTGATGGTATGGAATGAAGTTCACTATCTTACTAAAACGGTCCACTACAACAAATATATAATCTTTCCCTCTGGATGTTAGGGGTAACCCTAAGATAAAGTCCATATTAAGGTCAGCCCAAAGTAAGGTTAGCATCTATAAGGGCATGTACTCTCCATAGGGTTCTCTCTTCCTTTTAGCTCGCTTGTACACATCACAACACTTGACTACCTTATAGACATCCTTAGCCAAACTAGGCTAATAAAAGTTTTCCTTCAATAGATTGGTTGTCTTGGTTGTCTTGGTTTCCCCGAAATGACCAGATAATCCTTTGCTATGAGCTTCCCTGATCAATAATTCATACGTGGAGTAGTTTGGAATATATAACCTATGGTACTTGAATAGGTAGCTGTCCTTAAGATAATATCCTTTAACAACTACCCTTTTTCGGCACTATTCAATAACGGGACCAAAGTAAGGGTTAGTAGCATACTGTTTAGTGATGAGTGAGAATCCTAATAATTTTGTTTGCAAAGTTTACTATCATGACAAAGCGTCGGTAACCACATTTGCACTCCCCTTCTTATGTTAGATGATGTATGAGAATCCTTCCATAAACTCCAATCACTTAGCTTATCTCTTTGAAAGTTTGTTCTGACTCCTAAGATGCTTCAATGATTTGTGGTCAGTGTAAATAATAAACTCTTGTGGTAGCAGATAGTGTTGCCAAATGGTAAGGGCTCAAAAAAGGGAGTACAACTCTTTCTTGTACACAGAATAGTTTAGGGCAGGACCATTAAGTTTGTTACTGTAATAGGCAACGGGTCATCGCTCTTGCATCAAGACAATACTAATTCTAACTCTTGATGGATCACATTCTAATTTAAAGGGTTTGTCAAAATCTGGCAATAATAGGGCAAATGCTAAGGTGAGTTTTTCCTTGACCTCTCTAAACCTCCTTTCAACTCAGTCGTTCCACCTGAATCTTTCACTCTTCTTTGTCAACTCAATCAATGGGGCAAATGTTGTACTTAAGTCCTTAATAAATTGCCTATAGAAAGGAGCTAGCCCATGAAAACTCTAGACCTCAATGACATTCTTCAGCGTTGGCCATTCAAGAATAGCTCAAATCTTTTCCTCATCTGCTTGGATTTCTTCTCCTGACACTATAAACCCTAGGAAAATCTCTTCTTTCTAGCAAAACATACATTTTTGCATATTTCCATATAATTTCTCAATTCGCAAAATGTCAAATACTTCTCGAAGATGTTGAACATGATTGTTCAGGTCGGCACTGTATACCAGTATGTCATCAAAGTACACAATCATACATCTTCTAATTAGAGGGTACATCACATGGTTCATTAACCTTACGAATGTGCTTAGTGCATTAGTAAGCCTGAATGGCATAACCAACTATTTGTAGAGTCTATACCTAGTCTTGAAGGTAGTCTTCCATTCATCGCTTGGCCTTATGCCAATTTAGTGGTAGCTACTTCGCAAATCAATCTTTGAAACTATCTTAGCATTATAAAGCTCATCTAACATGTCATCAAGCCTTGATATCAAGTATTTGTACTTGATAATGATTTTGTTGATTGCTCGACTGTCAATGCACATGCACCATAAATCATCTTTCTTCGAAATGAGCAGAGTTGGTACAATACAAGGGCTCATGCTCTCCCTCATATATCCTCGCTCTATGAGTTTGTCCTGTCTTTTCAACTCAGTAGCCTACTCTAGGTTCATTCTATATGAAGGTCGATTTAGTAGGTGAGTGCCTAGCCACAAATCAATATAGTGCTCAATGCCTCGGACTAAATGTAGTCCTTTAGGCAATTCCTCAAGGAACAGATCGGTGAACTCATTAAGCAAGCTTCGGATTTCATTTAGAACGTCCTATAAATCCCTCATCTCTAGCAATCTCTTAACCAATAGAAACATAGGCTCATCAGCAGATCGAAGCTCTCTTTGAGTCATAACTAAGGTCTTCTTCTTATTAGCTCGGGTGAGCTACTTATGGGTTTCATTTACTTGAGACGGGGTGATGCGTCTTCGGGGTCGTACATATGGAGAAGCACTATAATGAACGAACCGAAAAGGAAACAAAAAAGAAACTAGAATAAAAGATTTGTCCTAGAGCTAATATCCTCTAAGCGAGTCCTTGGAGTCCTCTAACTTAACTACGCATGATTAGTCAAGGGGTTGATCCCTATCATTTGCCTAGAGGTCGAAAAGATTTTTCCTCAAATTAGGAGTGGTCTCCACTCTTTCTTCTGAGGCGTTCGCGGGGTCTTCTTTTGCTACTTGATGAGGGATTAGATTGAGTACATTAAAGGTAGAAGAAATAGCATAGTCATCAGGTAACTTGATTTGGTAAGCATTGCGGTTGATTTTTTTTAGGACCTTGAATAGACCATCAGCTCGAGGAGATAGCTTATTCTGTCTCAAATGTGGGAATCATTCTTGGCTAAAATGTATCCATACCAAGTCTCTAGGCTAAAAAGAAATAGTTCGGCAGCCTCGGCTGCTAATCTCTTGTTGTCTTTGATTAAACTTAGCGATCTTCCTCATTACAAACTGGTGTAGCTCATGCAATTCTTGGGCTCAGTCCACTCCGAATTGACTTTCTTTAATAGTTGCTGGGGTACCGATCATATTTAGGGGAATGGTAGGGTTGAGGCCATAGACTACCTCGAATGGGGTCTTCCCAGTAGTGCTATGGACAATTTGATTATATGAGAACTCTACGATTGGTAGGCATAGATCCGAATCCTTTAAGTTCTTCCCTACAATAGCTCTGAATAGAATAGATTGCCTAGTGTCCTGTTCACTACTTTAGTCTGGCCATCAGTCTAAAGGTGGTTACTAGAGTTGAATACTAATTTTGTCCCAAGTCTTCTCCAAAGAGTCTTCTAGAAATAGCTTAAAAATTTTGTGTCCCGATCTAAGACAATAGTCTTCACTACCTTATGTAGTCAGATAATCTCTTGCAAAAACAAATCAGCAATATATAAAACATCGTTAGTCCTATGGCATAAAATGAAGTGCGCCATCTTGCTGAAGCAATCAACTACAATAAAGATAAAATCTTTTCCTTTGCATGTCTAGGGCAACCTTAGGACAAAGTCCATAATGAGGTTGGCCCAAGGTAAGGTTGGTGTCGATAAGGGTATGTACTCTTCGTGGGGTACTCTCTTCCCCTTAACTTGTTTGCATACTTTACAACCACCAACTACCTTATGGACATCTTTAGCCAAACCAGGCCAATAAAAGTTCTCTCTTAATAGATGGGCTATCTTGGTCTCCCCAAAATGACTAGATAATCCTCCACTAGAGCTTTCTTGATCAATAACTCATGCGTAGAACAGTTTCATATGTACAGCCTTCGATCCTTAAACAAGTAACCATCCTTGCAATAATATCCTCTAACTACCACCCCTTCTTGACACTGTTTAACAATGGGATCGAAATGAGGGTCAGTAGCATATTACTCAGTGATGAGTGAGAATCCTAATAACTTTGTATGTAAAGTAGTCAGCAACGTTTACTTTCGTGATAGAGTGTCGGCAATCACATTTGTACTTCCCTTCTTATACCAGATGACGTACAAGAACCCTTCCATAAACTCCAACCACTTAGCTTATCTCTTCGAAAGCTTGTTTTGACTCCTAAGATGCTTCAATTATTCATGGTCAGTGCAAATAATAAACTCCCATGGTAGCAGATAATGTTGCCAAATAGTGAGGGCTCCCTTTTTGTACACAGATTAGTTTAGGGTTAAGCCACTCGGTTTCTTATTGTGGTAAGTGACGGGCCATCGCTCTTACATCAAGATAACACCAATTCCAACTCCTGATGCATCGCACTCTAATTAGAAGGGCTTATCAAAATCTGGTAGTGAAAGGACAGGTGTCGAGGTGAGCTTCCCCTTGATCTCCTTGAAGCTTCGCTCAGTTCGATCGTTCTACCTAAACCCTTCGTTCTTCTTTATTGGCTTGGTTAATGGGGCAACTATTGTACTGGAGTCCTTAATAAATCACCTATAGAAAGAAGCTAGGCTATGGAAACTTCGAACCTTAGTGACATTCTTTGGCGTTGGCCATTCCAAAACAGCTCAAATCTTCTCCTCATCTACTCAAATTCCTTCCCCTGACACTACAAACCTTAGGAATATTACCTCTTTCTAGCAGATGCATTTCTTTACATTCCTATACAACTTCTCGATTCGCTAAATTTCAAATACTTTACGAAGATGTCGAACATAGTCGTTTAGGTCGGCACTGTATACCAATATCTCATCAAAGTATACGACCACACATCTTCCAATTAGGGATCGCATTACATGGTTCATTAATCTCATGAACACGGTTGGTGCATTAGTAAGTCTGAATGGCATAACCAACCATTCGTAGAGTCCGTACCTAGTCTTAAAGGTAATCTTTCATTCATCGCTCGGCCTCTGCGAATTTGGTAGCAGCCACTCCATAGATCAATCTTTGAAAATATTTTAGCACCATGAAGCTCATTTAACATATCATTAAGCCTCGGTATTGGGTATTTGTACTTAACAGTAATTCGGTTGATTACTCGGCTATCGAGAAACATTTGCCATGAACCATCTTTCTTCAGAATGAGCTGAGCTGGTAGAGTATAAGGGCTCATGCTCTCTTTCACATATCTTCGCTCAATGAGTTCGTTTGCCTGTTTTTCAGCTCGGTAGCCTAATCAGGGTTCATCCTATATGCAAGTTGGCTTAGTAAGGTGATGCTTGGCTGCAGATTAATACAATGTTCTATGCTTCAGATTGGTGGCAATTCTTTCGAAAACAGGTCAGAAAACTCATTTAGCAAGCTTTGGATTTCTTCCAGGACATCTTGCAATTCCCTCATCTTCATCAATCTTCTAACTAACAAGAACATCGGTTTATCAGCCTTCTTAACAGATCGAAGCTCTCTACAACTCATCACTAGGGCTTTCTTCTTGTTAGCTCGAGTGAGCTGATTATGGGTTTCGTTTACTTAGGATGGGATTAGGGGTTGTAACACTATCTTCTTTCCATACTTATCAAAGGCATAAGTGTTCTTATACTTGTCGTACGTAACAAGTCAGTCGAACAACTAAGGTCATCCAAGCAGCAGGTGTGAAACTCCTATAAGGACGACATCGCTCACCACTTCGTCCATGTATACATTTTCGACACTGAATGGCACGGTCACTTGTTCAATCACATGCAAAGCACCCTTATCATGAAGTCAATGCAGCTTGTAAGGTCGGGGATCCTTTGAGGTCAGCAGACTCAACCTTTGCACAAAGGATTGTGTAACCACATTAGTACAACTTCCTCCATCCACTATGATCATACATAATTGTCCTTTGACGGTACACTTGGTATGAAACAAATTCTCTCTCTAGTCCTCTACAGAGTTCGGTAAGGAACTCAGGACTCATCTCAGGATTAGGGTCATTACTTCTCCCGGGTCAGCAAAGACATAAGTCTCCTCCTCCTCTTTGGCTTCTGGTTTTCCAACATCCCTTTCCTCTTTAGGTTCGCTCTTGTTGGTACTATCCACTATATCTCCTTAAAGCACTATGACGCGTTAGTTCGAACATTCAACAACTATGTGTCCAAAGCTTAAGCATTTAAAACATTTCACCTCACTAGTCTTTAGTCCGAAGGTCTGTCCCTTCTCATATGTTCTCAAGTTCGGCTTAGCCTCAGATCAGCCTGGCTGACTAGCTCGGCCTTGTTAGCTTGCCCGGTTGTCATCAGGTCTGTCACTTCTATCCTCGTTTCGACATGGCCTCTTCGATTCAGCTTAAATAAGTCGGCGTGGTACTAGGACTTCATTGTTGGGTAAGAACATGTCTAATACACGTGAGGATTTGATAAACAGGTTGGCAGGAGGCCAGCTTAGGATAGGAATCCCCATCTTAGCCATGGCCTAGAGTTAGTATCCTCTAAGTGCATCCTTGGAGTCCTCTAGCTCGATTATGTGTGGTTGGTCTGGGGGGTTGATTCCTATCATGGGGTTAAAGGTTAGAATACAATCTTCCTTCTATCCTTAATAAAGGCATAGGTGTTTTTATACCTGTCGTGAGTAACACATTGGTTGAATAACTAAGGTTGCCCAAGTAACAAATGTGAAGCTCCCATAAGGATAACATCGCACACTACTTCGTCCCTATACACACTCTTAACACTGAATGGTATGGTTACTTGTTCAGTCATGTTCAAAGGACCCTTATTGTGAAGCTAGTATAGTTTGTAAGGTTAAGGGTACTTTGAGGTCGATAGCCCCAACCTTTGCACAAAGGACCGTACAACGACATTAGTATAACTTCCTCTATCCACTATAATAGTGCACAATTGTCCCTTAATGCTACATTTAGTATGGAAGAAATTCTCCCTCTAATCCTCTTCAAAGTTCAACAAGGAACTTAGGACTCATTTTAGGACTAGGGTCATCACTTCTCCCTAGTTAGTATAGACGCAAGTCTCTTCTTCCTCTTCAACTTTAGGTTTTCCAACATCCTCTTCTTTTTTAGGCTTGCTCTCGTTAGTGCTATCCATTATATCTCCTCGGAGTATCATGACGTGTTGGTTTGGACACTCATTATTTGTATGTCCGAAGCTCAAGCATTTAAAGCATTTTACCTCATTGGTCTTCCATCTGGAGGTCTGCCGTTTCTCATATCTCTTTAAGGCCAACCTAACTTCAGCTCGGCCTAATTGACCTACTCAACCTTGTTAGCTTACTCGGCTTTCATTAGATCAGTCATTCATATCCTTGGCCCTATATGGTCTCCTCGGCTTTGCTTGAACTGGTTAGTATAGAGCTAAGGGTCTGGAGAATGTTATCCTAGGTCGGCTCAGAGCACTCCTCCTCTATTTTTTGACCCTTTACACTATCCTTATCGCCTCTTCTAAGGTATAAAATTTTTGTACTTCTACAATATTGTTAATCTTGTACTTGAGCCTAGAAATGAACCTTGATATTGTACGAGCCTCTGGTTCTTTCACGTCAGCTCGAATCATTAGCATTTGGAACTCTGTAACATAATCATCAACAGATCGGCTTTCTTAGCGAAGCTCCTACAACTTTGCAAACGTATCTTGTAGGTAAGTCTTGGGTATAAATCTATCTCTCAACAACCTTTTCATCTCATCCCAAGTTTTAACACCTCATCTTCCATCTCTTGTTCTGGTTGCATTTAGATTTTTTCACCACATTATGGCGTACCTATAAACTCCAGTATAGCAAGTCGGACTTTGATAGCATCTATATACCCATAACATTTAAATACTTTCTCAACCTTCTCTTCCCATTCCATGTACTCATCTGCATCTCTACTTCCACTGAAGGGTGAGATTTGAACCTTAACATTGTCTAGCCCTTAAGGAGCTTAGCGTCTTTGTCCTATGCTTGGTAATAGTCAACTTCCTCTTCTTCCTCCTTAAACTCTTCACCTTCTAGCTCCTCATCATCTTCCCCAATCTCCTTCAACTTTAGTTTTCGTCTAGTAACTCATCCAGCTCGAGGGAGTTAAGCTAGGTAATGGGCTTAACCAGCTTAGCCATAACCCCTCTCTTGAATATTTTTAGGTAGATTTTGTGGTGACATACCCTAAGGTTATTGCCTGTTAACTTATATCACTATAACTAGACTTTTAACAAAGTTTGTGAGTCTGTCAAGTTTGTTGTCGACAAAACCTAAGGTATTACTACCATTATGACTACGATTAGGTTGAACGCTACTATTCTGGTCACTAATAACACTCTGAACACATGAATCTAACATAGTACAATACTTCCCAAACAGATCAACAATTCACTAACAACTTTAGTACCCAATAGTCATTCAAACAGAATAGAAACAAACTTGCTCCATTTTCGCAATAAGAACAGAGTAATAATGAAACCATACTTACTATCATACAAACACACTATAGTAGCTATGAAAGGAACACATCATCCACTAAGAGTAAAGCGAACCAAAACTTTACTGCAACTTCACATACTCCATCTCAAAACTGTGCTTTGATACTAGCGAAGTTGATATGTCTCCGGGGTCAAATACATAGAGAAGCACCATAATGAAGCAAACAAAGAACAATAAGAGAAAAAGTTAGTAAAGTTCGAACAACTACTGAATGGATATGACACACCACTCCATCCTACTTGTCCTATAATCTACCGGATATGACACACCGGTCCAAACTGAAGGGTCACTCGCCACTAATTCTTGCTAAAGGGAATAGATAAGAGTTGAATGATAAATAGAACACTAAGGATGCTCAATGTGAGTAATTATGTATTAATTAGTTGGTTGTCTATGTACAAGAAAGTAGGGGTTTATATACCCATCTATTAGGGATACTTTACATGTATGAAAAGACAAAAGGGTATTCTATAATAGGTTACATGAAACATACTAAAAAGGGTAAAAGAGATAGAATATTCAATGCAAAAAAGTGAAGAATCCTTTTGGAAAGATCGTGTAAGAAGATACGAGTCATGTGGTGGATGGAAGTTAGGATTATGATACGAAGTAAGCAAAACGAAAAGTGTTGGCAGTTAGGGGCCGACTTGATTTAGACTAGGCCAAGGACCAATTAGTTCTTTTGAAGAGAAATTAGCTCAACTCAAGGTTGGATGCCTATAATCGGATTGGGAGCTCGCTTCGGCTATTCTTGGGCTATCCTTAAGGATAAAGCATTGTTATTGAATAAGGGCTAATCTAACACAAGTAAGGATCTGATAGTCAGGTCAGTCGGAGACCAGCTCAAGATAAGAATCCTAGCCTCGGTTATAGCCCAGGGCTAGCACCCTCCGAGCGAGTCCTTGGAGTCCTCTAGCTCAGCTATGTGTGATCAATTTAGGGGATTGCTTCCTATCAATAACTATAAATAGTCATTAAAAGAAGATAGAAGCGATGGTGAATGGCTTGTTGTACAATGGTGGAAGCTAATCAAAGTAAAGAATACTCAAGTAAATGGAAGACAATTTTCGCAAAGTAATCATGATGTAAAGCCATCAAAACAATTTTTTGAACAAAGGAATTTGCAACCAATAAAAGAAAACCAAATGGATAATAGGCCAAAAGTAAATTATAGGTGGGAGAGAAAATTGAAAGAAACAAATCGAAAAATTTCACAATTGAAAATCACTGAGGAAAAAAAAGAGAAAAATGATGAACAAAAAACCATTAAGTTAAACAAATAGAAGACTAAGGCATTAATAATGAGGCTTTATACAATGAGGATCTAAATCTCATCTTTAAGGTAGGTTCATTACAAGAACACAAGGAGAGTGTGGTGAGGATAAGACTTAAGAGAGTAAAAAATATTGCAAGAAAAAAAAAATACTTAAAATGGATCGCAAAACCCTCTTGATGTTCAGTATCAAGCATTTGCATCCTAACTTAAAAATGCCTTAGGTAGCCAAGAGTTTTAAATTGATGTATCCTATTCTAAATCACTAAAGGGAAAGAGTGTTGATATATCTAGAGGATGTAAAAGTTCTTACAAGGGAGGTTCAGCCAATACACCAAGTGCCTATGATCAAACTTATGATCATAGAGATGGATGAGGTGATAACTTTTACAAGACTATGCAAAACAATAAGAATGAGGAGAGAGTATCTAGTGTTTATTTTAGTAGCCACCCCCATAGAGGAGATTCACCCATTCAAGTTGATGGAACAATGGGAGTAGACCTTACAAACAATGGTGTACGAAATATTAAAAAAAAAAACGAATCTATACCTCCTGGAGTACACCCTGCTTGCAAGGTACTTAGTCAAATGTTACTAAATAGTCTCACTACTTCTAACAAATATGGAAGAAACTCTAGCCATGGTTGATACAAAAGAGACACCAACAAATTTCTTTCCAGAGATAAGAACCATAATGACGGATCATAATCAAGTAATCTGCTATAACTCAACCATAACTAGTGATGGATTCAAGCATAATACAACTTTGCCAAGGCCTATAAGGATCCTAGTACGGAATGTTCGAGGTCTTAACAATTAAAGTAAGTAAGATGCAGTTCTCACAGCATTTACTGAATATATGCCAGACATGATTGCTATCCTAGAAATGAAAATGATGAAAAAATGTAGCATATATGTTTCAACTTATTTCACAATTGGATGGATACACATGTGTTGAAGCCAAAGGCTAAAGTAGAGGCATGCTACTCTTATGGAGCAAGAAAGTCTTGGAGGTTCCTGTTCCGAAAAATACATCTTAAGAAATATACATTGAGGCTCAAGTTTGATATGTTTCACCAAGAGTTGACAAAGGCAACGATATCAAGATGAGTTCAAGTTTGCAGAAAGCTTGAAAATGAATATAGGAAAATGCATAAATAATAATGAAAAGTAAACAATCAAAACCATGAACAATTTCGAGGATATAATTGTTGAGTCCGGTTTTTTACCCTCTCGGTTCTTTTGAAATTATATCTTCTTTAAACCGATCAGTACTAAACCTTTACCCGTTTAGTACTGATCCTCAACTAGGGTTTAAAGAAAATCAATTCTTTTTATGTTTTAAAAGTCTTTGGAGTTGCTACTTGACTAAAGTCGGGAAAAAGAGTTAAGTTATAACCAATTGGATGGATTATTTATAACTTAGCTACTAGTTTATCGATTAAACCATTTTATAAAACGATTTTTTTTTAAAACCAGAAATCTAGATCCAAGGACTAAGTTATTAAACCCTAAATAAGTACTACTTTTTAACTTCCTGAATTTAACTTTACTTTTGAAATATACCCTTTTTAATTTCTAAAACAACTAATCATGTTATACGTAACTAAATTAATTAATTTACACAAATATCTACAAAAATGGAAAAAAAAAAAAACTTTCCATATTTTAAGTCGCCTTGTACTTATGTACGAGTGCTTACAAATCCGTTATTTGGGATTAGACTTCTATAGTTTGTTTACTAGAAACATAGCAGGTTGAATAGATTTTAATTTTTGAAAACTAGTCAAGTTTACGTTTTTAATCATTTTGATTTATTTGAAGAAATTTCTTAAAGGGTCATAAATTGGATTTTATTTTTAGAAATTTTAAATGGTCCTAATTTGGAAAGGATTCATTTATTTTTGAAAAGTTGCTTTTCCTAAGTGATAAAATAGATTTTATTTACTCACTTATTTTAATTTATTTATTATTTACTTTTTATTAATTTATTTATTTACCTATTTTATTTTTATTTTATTTTATCTATTAGACTAAATAAAATAACAAATAAATAAACTACTCTCTTTTTTTTCTTTTGTCTTTATTCTTTTTTATTTACAAGTACATTTACAAATTACAACAATAAAAACGAAATAAACAAAATAAATAGAAAAAAAAAAAAANATCTATTAGACTAAATAAAATAACAAATAAATAAACTACTTTTTTTTTTCTCTCTCTTTCTTTCTTTTTTCTTTTTTTTTTTCCTTTTTTATTTTTCTCTTCTTTTTCTCTTTTTCCTTTTTCTTTCTGTTTTTTTGGTTTTCTTCTTTTTTTTTTTTTAGTTACAAATAAAATTACAAAAAAATAAAGAAACAAATAAAATAATATATATAAATGAAAAAACATAATCGAAATTGCAAGAAGGCTAGACTAGGGGCTTCACACAGATCGGATAAGAGCTAAGTACAGGTCGGACTTAGGGGCTCCGGATTGGGTTTTGATTCTAGTCAGTTTGGTTTGGACTGAGTCGCATCCAACGACTAATGCGGTGTAGTAGAGGTCGTTTTGGAGCGTATTTTGAGCGAGTGAAAGCGGTTTTATGCGTTTTTCATTGGGGTTATGGGGTGCAAGAGTGATGCCGAGACCAGTGGCAACTGTTTTAAAGGTAGCTGATGTTTGGACGGTGAGTGGCAATCGAGAATTGTTTGTGGGGTTTAGATTATGGCTGTTTAGTGATCGTCGGTCGTGCGCTAGTGGTCAGTTGTTATGTACGTAATTTAATGTGTGCGGGTTATTATCATGAAAGTGGTCAAGGGTTGTGTACTGGTTGTTGGTTGCGATCGAGGATGGAGTGAACTGCAATGGCGTTGTAGTGGATGGGCCTGTGTATGTATGGGTACGATTTAGTTGTGTGTAGGTGCAATTTAAGAGTGATTGCGTACGAGAGAGAGAGGATGAAGGTGGAGTGAGAGAGAAGATAGAGAGAGAGAGAGAGAGAGAGAGAGAGAGTAAGTGACAAGCTAAGAGAGAAAGGTAGTCAAGAGAGATAGAGTGTAGTAAAGAGAGAGAAGATGGGCTCTGTTGGATGGTGCCATGCGAAGGATAAGGGGTCGTGAGGGTGAGGGAGTGTAGTGGCCATGCTCGTACCATCGTGCACATGTAGGGTTTTGGTGTCAAAAAGAAGGTGGTAGTGAGAGAGGGAGATAGTCGGTCAAGAGAGTTGGAGGGTGCTATATGTGCGTAAGGGAGAAAACTGAGAGTGAGAGAGTTCAAGGCTTTGTATGAGAGAGAGATGTTTATGTGTGCCAGTCTAGTGGGTGACAGTGGAGAGAGAGAGAGAGGTCTATGAGACAGAGAGTGGGGGTAATTTAGCTGAGAGGGAGAGAGTAGGTCAAGAGAAAGTTGTGTTTTTATTTTGTTTTTTTTCATCGACCCCCTTTGTGTGTGTTTGCTTTTTTTAGAAAAGAAATCCCCCCACCCCTTAATCTTTGTATGTTTTGAAAAGGAAACCCAAGGGAAGAAAAGGAAAAAGGGACAAAAATATGGGAAAGAAAAAATGTTGTTACGGCCAATCATAAAATGCCATGTATCAATTTTAGAAATATGGCCCAGTGATGGCTTGACATGTGACTACGCATGAAGTTTGAAAAGAAAAGGATAAAAAGGCATTTCTATGCTTCTAACGAGTCTCGAACTCATAATCTCCAACTAAACTCACTAACAATATTCATGTACTTATCCATTAAGCCATTAGCCTGTACCTTACTCAAACTGCACGTACGGATTAGGTCAGCTTAGACTAAATTCAAATCTAAGCCCAAGTTTAATAGTCCTTTATTTAAGTTTATTTAAATTAAAAAAACTATTTTATTTGAACAACCTAAAAAATTTACTATTTTCTAAATTCCCTATTTTTTCAAATTTTTCTTTTTTTTTTTGTAACTTCTCAAATTTCTCATATATTTTTCCATTTTTTTGTATTTTTTCTAAATTTCTTATTTATTATGCTTTTTCCTATTTTTTGTATTTTCCTGAACTTCATATTTTTAGGTTTTCTTATTTTTCTTTTTTTTTTTGTATTTTTTCCTAAATCTCTTTTTTTTTTTTTTGGGTTTTCTTTAATTTTCTACTTTTTTTTATTTTTCTCCTAATTTAGGATCGTCTTAACCTACACACTAAGGAAACTCTACGGACTCATGGTTCAACTCAATATGATGCTCAACTTAGTCTAATGAAGGTACTCGCCACTCTAGCGAAGGCACTTGCCACCTAGCTTTGCTTAAATTTTAAGATAAGAGTATAGCAAGGAAGTAAAGGAAATGCTCACCAAAGGAGGAAGAATATTCAATATCTAATGTATGATTATTTTTGCGGCTACATATCATAAGGATATTTATATCCAAAATGTTAGAGCATCCTACCTAAAATGGAAAAGACAAAAAGGGTGTTACCTAAAAAAAGTAACGTGTAAGAAATAATAAAGGGGTACAAATGAAAATTCAAACAAATCAATAATCAGTGCAACAGAATCCTTTCACATGGGGCTGGATACATAGCAATAGGTCACTAAAGATGCTTTTAGTAGAAATGGAAAAATGGTACAATCAAGATGGAGGTCATCGAGTAGACTTAGGGAGCTCTTGAGAAGGCGTGGGTGTAGATGTGCACTGGGGTTCTCAGCACTAATACTATTGAGCTGAAGGTCAACACGATCATGGCCGGGTAGGTTGGATTGTCGGTGGTGCATACTTTAAGTCGATACTCAACTACTGAAAGATGATAAGTTACTTAGCTTAGTATATGGAGTTGGTTGGTAGTGAGGATCGGCTCCACCTCGATAGGAGTTGGCTAAAACAGTAGAATCTGCTTTGTTAGTCCTTCAAAACCTTGTGCCTAGGCTTAGGTTAAAGGTTCGCTAGTTTGATTCCCATCATCCCATCCAAGTTTATTCTTATTTGGGATCAAATCTAGCTAGTCTTTGCTCAATTCTCTCTCAAGTTGGTAAGGGCTAAGGTTGATAACGTTGAAGGTGTTAGAGACTTCATAGTCCTTGGGTAATTCTAGTTTATAAGCATTGTCATTGATCTTTTGGAGTCTTTTGAAGGGACCTTCAGCTTAGGCAGATAACTTATTCCTTCTTTTGTTTAGGAACCACTCTTTGCTTAAGTGTAGTTACACCAAATCTTCGGGCTAAAGTTGTGTTGACTTTCTTCCTTTACTCCTTTCTCTCATTTTCTTGGCAGCTTTGGTCAATTTGTCGAGTGACTTTCTCATAGATTTGCTACAAAGACTGTGCTCAGAATTTTACATCAAGGTCTTCTTGCTCAAACATAGGCACAGGGGCATGGTCAAGGGATAGCTCCACATTAAAGCCATGAACAACCTCAAAGGGTATTTGTTTGGTGGTGTCATGTACAGTACAATTGTAAGCAAATTCCACTACAAGTAAACAGACATCCCAATCTGTCAATTTTTTCTCCACTGTAACTCGAAGCAATGATCCTAAAGTACGATTGACTACCTTTATTTAGCCATTGGTTTAAAGGGTGATAGGAAGTGTTGAATAGTAGTTTAGTCTACATACGACACCAAAGAGTCCTCCAGAAATGACTTAGAAACTTTGGATCTCTGTCCGAGACTACGCTTCTCAGTACGCTGTGTAGTTGAACAATTTCCTGAAAAAAGAGAAAAACAATAGTCGAAGCATCGTTAGTTTTAGAGCAAGGAATAAAGTGTGCCATCTTACTAAATTTATCTACTCAACAACTCATACGTCCTTTTCTCTCCAAAATGTCTACAAAGTCTATTAGAATGAGCTTCTCTAACAAGTAATTATCTCAAAGAATAGGTTGACACACATAACTTGTATCCTCGGAATAGATACCCATCTTTTATGTAATAATCATCCACTATCCTTCCTTTGGCACATCGTCCAAATATAGGAGCAAAATGGGGATCCTGAGGATACTATTCTTTGATGCCCACAAATCGTAATAATCTGGTTTGCAACTTGGTAAGGAGAACATATCCTCTTGATAAAGCATCGGTAACTATATTATTCTTACCTTATTTACACTATATCACAAAATTTAATCCTCTAAGGAATTTAACTCATCTGCTTGCCACTTTGATAACTTGGTCTGACTTCAAAGATGCCTTAAAGATTCATGATCTATATAAATAACAAACTCTCTCGGCAATAGATAGTACTGCTACATTTGGAGCGCTTGGATAAAGGCTAAAAGTTCTTTGTCATACACTAAGTAGTTCAACTAAGGTCCTCTCAACTTTTCACTATAGTAAGCAATTGGTTAGCTTCTTGCATCAAGATAGTGCCTACCCCAATGCCTGACGTGCTACATTCAAGCTAAAAAATTTTCTCAAAGTTGGGAAAAGCTAATAATGATGGAGAAGTTAATTTTGCCTTTACTTCAATGAAACTTCTCTCCTCTCTTGCACCCTACTTGAACTCAATATTCTTCTTTGTCAGCTCAGTATAGGGTGCAACAATGGTATTGAAGTTTTTGATGAATCTTCGGTAAAAGGATGCCAGTCCATAGAAACTTCTCACCTCGACATAGGTAGTTAGAGTCGGCCATTTGACAATAACTCGAATCTTTTCATCATCGACTTGTAAGTCTCATCCACCAAGTACATATCCTAGAAAAACCAATTCTTCCTAGCAAAAACAACACTTCTTCAAATTACTGAACAACCTCTCGACTTAGAGTACATCAAGCACGGCATGGAGACGTTCAGTATGTTTCAGCAAGTTAATACTGTATACAAGGATATCATCAAAGCAGACTATGATACACTTTTTGATCAGGTTTTTAAGCATGTGATTCATCAATCTCATGAAAGTGCTTGAGGCATTTGACATGCCAAAAGGCATAACCATCTACTTGGAAAGTCCATGCCAAGTTTTGAATGTAGTTTTCCACTTGTCTCCTAGCCTCATCTAAATCTGATGGTAGCTAAACTTCAAATCAATTTTACTGAAGACCCTAGCTCCATTTAGTTCATCCAACATATCATCCAACCTGGGGATAAGATACCGGTACTTGATCGTGATCTTGTTGACAACTCTATTGTCCATGTACATTCACTAGTTACTATCTTTTTTTAGAACAAGAAGTGCTAGCACAGAACAGGGGTTAAGACTCTCCCTTACATAACCTTTTACTAGTAACTCATTGACTAGTCTTTAAAGGTTAACAGCTTGTTCGGGGTTTATCCAATAAACTGGTTTGTTCAATAGGGTAGTATCGAGGATCAAGTTAATGCAGTATTTAATGCCTCTAAAAGGGGCTAATCCCTCAGGCAACTATTCAGGAAACAGGTTGACATCATCATCTAGTAGCTCTTTGACCTCTAGGGGTAGCTCAATCTACTCCTTTAACTTTAGCAATCGCTTGATCAACAGAAAAGTCAGCTTATATGCCTTAATCGCTTCTCGGAGCTTAATTCTACTTAGAATCCAAGTCTTTTTGGGTCCTCAAGTTGCAAATTGCTAACATGACTCAGTATCATAGGGTTCAACGTGATCTTCCTTCCATCCTTCTCAAACATATGGGTGTTCTTAAATCCATCATGCATAACCCTTTGATAAAAAAAGCTAAGGTTTGGCTAGTAACACATGAGATGTACACATAGGTAGCACGTCATAAAGAATTTCATCAGAATAAATTCCAATAGAAATCGATAGCAATACTTGCTGAGTGACATATAGTGCTCCCTTTTCATTTAGCCAATGTAACTTATACAGCTTCGGGTGTGAGCTAGTTGGTGACTTGAGCTTTTTAACTAGGTCGGTAGATGCGACATTAGTACAGCTTCCACTATCTACTATAAGCACACATACCTACTCTTTCACCTTGCATGTGATGTAGAACAAATTCTCTCTCTATTGCTCTTCAGTGAAGGGTTCTAAAATCATTGCATGTTGGACAACCAAAGTTAGCTTATCTAAATCTTTAGCAAACACATCTTCTTCAACTAGTTTAGCATTAACCTCAATCTCTTACTCTACTTCTTTTTCCTTCTTTAGCTTCTCATCTGTATTGTTTACTTCAATTTTTAGGACATCTACTTTGGTGATCATTGTTCTTCTATTTGGACATTAGGTGGCCATATGCCCAAATCCTTAGCACTTAAAGTACTTGATCTAGCTCGTCTTCTTCCTAAATCCTTGTCCCTTCTCATAAGTTTTCAGTAGCACATCACCATCAATTAGTCTGCCCTTTTGTTCAGCTCCAACATTCGTTCTTCTACTTGGCTCAACACTTTGCTAAGCTTAGTAACTTCCTTGAGCAGGTCAACTTAGTTGGACCAATTGGCTTATTGGAGGTCAACTCGGTATATTCCTCCTTTGCCTTACTACTCATTGGGCTATTCTTATAGTCCCATCCAATATAGTAAACTGCTAAAGCTCTATAACACCTCGGATGTCGCCTCTCAATGCAACAAGAAATCTGGATATTGTTCAAGCTAATAAGTCATTAACTTTACATTAAATCATGAGTATTTGAAACTCTTGAATATATCCATCAATAGTTTGGCATCTTTGTCTTAGCTCTTAAAGCCAAGCAAAAGTATCTTGCAAATAAATATCCAATACGAATCTATTTTTAAGTATCCTATTCATCTCAGGCCAAGTATTAACTTCCCTGTATCCTTCTTATCTTTTCATAATTTGGAAGTCCTTCCACCACATTGCAGCATAACTTAAGAACTCTATAGTAGTAATCTTCACTTTCCCATGGTCTTCATTCTAATAATAATAAAAAATACGTTCAACCTTCTCCTCCCAATCTAAATAGTCATCTGCATTCTTAGAACCATTTAAGCTCGAAATCTAAAGCTTCACATAATCTGCAGCTTAAGGTGCTCAAGCTTACTCCTCTTTCTCATTGTACTCTTTTTCTCCTTCATCATCTATATCACCTAAGTCAATCCTTCTTTGTATTCATCTCCCTAATCTTCTACCTCGAGCTTATTGAGTGGGAATCTATCCTTTCGTAGGTTGAGTAGCTTGGGGAGTATTCTGCACAACCTTGGTAAGTCAAAAGGCCAATGCATGAACAACTTTAGTCATATCAGCTATAAGGTTAGCCATCTCATTAATTCGTTCATCTGTACTCCTAAGGGTACTCCAAGGTTGTTGTCCATGGTGGATAATACCGTTATTGTCATCTCCAATACCAGCGTTGACACTTGAATCCATCATTTTCTTTGACAAAACTTAGTAACAAACTTAGATTCTAAGAAACAATAAACATGACTCCTTCAAGCTACACAACTCGCACAAACACTTACCTACATACGAACGTTCAAACTAACTGTAGACGCAACTACTATCCTGAAGAACAATAAACCGAACTGAAACTTGCTTTATTTTTGTATGTTTAAAATATGGTGAAATAAAGTATACAACCACAACAAACTACTATACCTTCAACTTACTCAATCACTCACAACTAAATTCTATGTAACTACAACACAGGACCACAACAAACACTACTATTTAAGAGAGCTCAAACACAACTTACCCAAACAAACCTCTACTTTGATACCAAAGATGATACGCCGTACCGAAAACTGACAAAGACGATGATATCATGATAGGTCCAAGCTTGCAAAAAGCTTGAAAACAAAGATGTGAAAATGTTCAAATAGCAATGAAAAGTAAACAAGTAAAACTACAAAAAAATTTGAGGATATAATACACTAAGGAAACTCTATGGACTCATGGCTCAACTCGATATGATATATAAGCTGGTTCAATGTGGGTACTTACCACCTAACCTTGCTTAAAGGTTAGGATAAGAATGGAGCAAGTAAGCAAAGGAAATGCTCATCGAAGGAGGAAGAATATTCAATATCTGATGTATGATTATTCTTGCTACTGCTCTTGCTACATGTTGTCAAGCCTGGTTTTTCACCGCCTCGGTTCTTTTATAAAATTAGGTTTTCTTTAAATCGATCAGTATTAAACTCTACTCGTTTAATACTGGCTCTTGATTAGGGCTTAAAGAAAACTAGTCCTTTTTATTTTGAAAACAACTTTGTAGTTGTCACTTGATTGAAGTCAGGAAAAACAGATAAGTTATAACTAAGTTATAACCAAGCTATTAGTCTAATAAAAAAAAACCAATTTTGTAAAACGGTTTTTAAAACCAGAGATCATGAATCTGGGGTTAGGAATTTTAAACTCTTATGGGTACTATTGAATTTTCAAATTTAACTTTTAAATTTAAAAATTACCTTTTTATTTCATAAGACGAAACTTAATTAATTAGTTTAATTAGACAACTTAAATAATCTATGAAAAAGGAAAATTAGTTTTTTATTTTATTTTATTTTTATCTTTATCATTGCCCCGTAGGTGCTACGTACGCGCTATTCGAGATCAGACGTACGTAATTCTTTTTAATGAAAATTTTAATGGGTTAAGTTGATTTTAGTTTTTAACATAGCTGGGTTTATGTTTTTACCTATTTTGATTTATTTAAGAAAATTTCTTAAAGGGCCTTAAATTGGTTTTTATTTTTGGAAATTCTAAATGATCCTAATTTGAAAAATGGTTGATTTATTTTTATTTTATTTTTGGAAAATCAATTTTCTAAGTGATAAAAGGAAATAATAATCCTTCATCTTTCTATTTACTTATTTATTTTTACTTTTATTATTGTTATTTTTTATTCTATTTATTATTTTACTTATTCTATCTATCTTTACTTTTTTATTAAACTAAAATAAATAAATAAATAACTAAAAAAAGGTACTCTTTTTTTTTCTCTCTCCTTTTTTTTTTACTCCTTTTTTTTTTCTTCTTTTTTTCTATATTACAATTATACTTACAATTTGAGGAATAGATGGAAAGAAAAAAAAAAACAGAAATACAACTAATAAAATAAATAAATGTAAAAAAAAAAAAAAAAAGAAAAATAACTAAATTAGATTGGATGAGGGTTGGATCAAGAAGAATGCAGGTTGGGTCGATCGCGAGTTATGGGTCAGATTGCAAGTTAGGTCGTCTGCAACTCTACTTTTGCAGTATTGGATAAGGGTGGTTTAGGATGATTCAAGCCGAATTTTTTGGGGGTTAGGATAGATTTGTGTGTATTAGATTAGAGATAGGGGGTAGGCTTGATGCTGCGGTGTTTAGGAGTGGTTTGGAGGTATTTTGGAAGTTGACCATAGGTAGTAGTGGTGGTTCGGCCGTGTATAGGTTGCTGGTTGTTAAATGATTGGGTTTGGGGTTTGGGGTTGTTAGGAGCTCGACCGTGTGGCTAGTTTAGGTCAATGGTGTTTGAAGGTGGTGGTTTAAGAGGGGGTAACTATGGCGGTTAGGTTTTGGGTGGTGGTTATTGGTGGTGCTGCTAGGGGGCCACAATGGAGGTTGAAAGTAGTTGGGTTGGGGGGCCTAAGCCACGGGTAGTTTCCTTAGGGTGGTGGTTCAACTCGGACTTGAGTGGAGAGAGAGAATTAAAGAGAGAGTGAGTGAGTTAGAGAGAGAAAGTGATTGCAAGGAGGGAGAAGGGTTGTGTCGAGTGATTCTGGTTAGTTTTTCATTTCCAATGAACTCCCTTAACACTCAATTTATACTTGAATTTAACCTAGAAACATGGAAAGCTTAGATTCAGATTTATTGAAAATGTCCAGAAAATAAATTTTTTTTCAAATTTTGGAGCTCGATTTGAATACTCCTTTGATTGTATTTGGATGTGTTAATGGGTTCGATTCACTGTAAGCTATGCGATAAACAAAATCAAAGTAAGAAATCACATGTATGTGTGGTGGAATTGTGTAAAAATTGAAGCCAAAGTGAAGGGGGTGAGCTGTTCTTGAGAAGGAAAAAGGGGGAAAATCGGGAGAAAATTGGAGAAAATTGAGAAAAAGTGCTGACGTAGTGCCACATCAATCAACCTTAACTTGCCATGTGTCATTACGTGACACATGGCAACTGACGTAGCACGTTACGTGGTGCTACATCAATAAGGTCATCTAATCAGACGATGTTACATGTCAAGATACGTGACATAATGAGATCCTGATACGTAGCAGTATGCTAGCTAACAAAAATAAAAAAGCCTCCCTGTCTTTATCAAAATTCGAACTCAAGACCTCAAGCTAACCCAATGTCAATGTTCCAATGCTTATCCATTAGGCTATTGACCTGTGTCTTGTCCATATGTGTAACTAAATTGCATATATGGATTCAGTTAGCTTGAGCTAGATTTAAATCTAAACTTAGGTTCAATGGCCCAATTTTTAAATCTAAATTAAAAGTAAAAAACTATCCCAATAAAATGTTATTTTCTAAAATCTTATTTTTTTTTTCAATTTTCTTATTTTTTTGTAATTTTTTCAATTTTCTAAATTTTTCGTGCTTTTTTCCTATTTTTGTATTTTTTTATTTTCCTAAAATTCTTTTTTTTTTTCTAAATTTCTTAAATTTTTTGGGTTTTCTTTAATTTCCTATATTTTTTTTTGTGTTTTTCTAATTTAGGGCCTATTGAAAAAAAAAAGAAAAAGAAAAATAAATGAGACAAAAATTAGGTGTCTACACATGTTACAAGGGTATTTATACTTGATATGTTTAGGCATCCTATCTAAAATGGAAAAGACAAAAAGAGTGTTTCCCAAAAGAAGTAACATGCAAGGAACAATAAAGGGGTATAAATGAAAATTCAAACAAATCAATTATTAGTGTAGCAGAATCTTTTTACATGGGGTTGGATACGTAGCAATAGGTCATGGAGATGCTTCTAGTAGAAATAGACAAATGGTACAGTCATGATAGAGGTCACCGAGCAAAGGTGCCTAGTAAACCTAGGGACCTCCTTAGAAGGCATGAATGCAAATGTGCGTTGGGGTTTTTAGCACCTATACTAACGAGTTGAAGGTCGGCATGGCCATGGCCAAGTAAACATGTAAGGGGTCGGATTGTCAGTGGTGTATACTTCAGGTCAACACTTAACTATTGAAAGATGAGAAGTTATTCAGCTTGGCATATGGAGTTGGTCGGCAGTAAGGATCAACTCGACCCTGATAGGAGTTGACTAAAACAGTATAATCCACTTTACTAGTCCTTTAAAACTTCGTGCTTATGCTAGGGTTAAAGGTCCAGTAGTTTGATTCCTATCAAGGTTTGTAACTCGACTTTTTTTTTTACTATTTATGGTTCCCATTGTTTACAAGAAAAGCAAAATTTATGGGAAAGTTTGATAAATCATGCAAAACTGGTAAAAAATAAGCCCTAAGTAGTTATGGGTGACTTTAATGATGTTGTTAAAAGAGATGGTTGCTGGGGAATGGGTCAATTCCCTAGAAATCCTGCCTTTAAGTATGCTTCATGCATGAATATGTGTGGTTTAATTTATGTGGGGTATATAGGATCACCCTATACTTAGTCTAACAAGCAAAATGTAGCTACGTTAGTTTAAAGAAGGTTATATAGAGGGCAATGCAACCAAGCCTAGAGAAATATATATCTTGAATTAAAAAAAAAATTCACATGTAAAAATGGCCTAGTGATCACTACTCATTGCTCCTAAAAACCCATTCGGAGCAAAGTTTACTTAGCTTAGAAAAACTTTTTCGATTCTAACCTATGCGAATGATGGATCCTACTTGTCTTAAATTAATTCAAGAAGTTTGGGAAGCACAAAGCCACCGTTTGATAAATACTATGAAGGTGCTTCTAGATTACTTGAGAGATTGGAAAAAAAAAACATTTTGGGAATATATTTTACCAAAAGAAAAGAATAAAGAGAAGGCTAGAGGGAATAGATAGAGCTTTAACTATAAGGCCTTCAGATCATTTGGTGCATTTGAAAAAAGAATTAAAGAAAGAACTAGAAGCCATTCTTGACAAAGAAGAATGGCTTTGGAAAATAAAGTAATGCATAAATTGGATAAAAAATGGGGAATGTCACATTGATTACTATCATGTGATAGTAAAAAACAAAAGAGCAAAAGCAAAAATCTTGGGTATTTAGAATGAATGGGGTGAATGGCAGTATGATATGTAGCAAAATTCAAGGACTTATAAATAACTATATTGAAAGTTATACACTTCATCAAGGGAATGCTGCTTGCTAGAAAACCTATTTAAAATATCTTGGAGGGGAGGCCTCACTAATCAAGATAAGAGGCAACTTACGAAGGAAATTATAGGTAGTGAGGTCTACAGGATAGTTATACAAATGAGTCCCTGGAAAGCCCCAAGTGTAGATGGTTTTCATCCTTATTTCTATAGAAAGTACTAGGTTTTCTTAAGGGAAGACTTAACTAAGTTAATTAAGAAATGCTTTTAAGAAGGAAAGGTGCTTACTAATATATAAAACACTTATATGTCTAATCCCTGAGAAAGCAAGTGTAAGTACACCAAAGGATTATAAGCTAATAAGTTGGTGCACTACGATCTATAAAATAATTATACTAAGATCCTAGTAAACAAACTTCAACCAATGTTGAAAAAATTAATACACCCTACTCAATCTAGCTCTATAAAGGGATGAAGGGCAGCAGATGATATTATTTTGATAAATGAAATGTTTCACAGTTTTAACAAGAAATTATTAAAGCAAGGTTAGATGCTTATAAAAATTGATTTAGAGAAAGCTTTTGATACAATTGAGTGGGATTTTTTGCATTAGGCTTTAACTAGTTTCAATTTTCCTTACACTTAGATTAAGTTGATCAGTTCTTGTCTAAGTAATACCTCTACACAAGCTCTCACGAATGGTTATCAAATGTCAACTATTTATTTGAGTAGAGGTATAAGACAAGGGGATCCTCTTTCCCCCTTTTTTATTTGTATTAGGAATGGAGATACTTAGTAGATTGATTAAAGAACAAATTCAGCAACGAAATTAAGAGGCATTTAAATTCAAAAGTAATGATTTTACATTGCCACAAATCTTAGGCGTTTGAATCTATGTCAAGAAAAAGTTATTGAAAGGTTGAATGCCACAAATCTTAGGAGTTTAAGTACTATAAAGGCTTTTGTTTTCAATTTTCTACTTTGGTACAATTGGTACATTAAAAACCGGCCCAAACCCTGTAATAGTAAACATTAGTCAAGATGTTAGAAGGCTTGCAAATGAATATTAGGTTTACATGAAGTAAAAGAAAAGTATATATCATGTTCATTTGGTTAAACATAGATGGATTCCACCACTAGACTGCTGGGTAAAATTGAATGCTAATGGCTTAGTAAATCAATATTCAAGGTTGGCATCCACTAGTGGTGTAATTAAAGATATACAGGGGCATTGGATTCTAGGTTACTCATATAAATTAGGTCATGTTGATGTTATGGCAGCGAAATTGTAGGGTATATATTGGGGAATCAATAATTGTTTATGCTTAGGGTTTGATAAAATTGAAATTGAATCTGATTCTAGCATTACTTTATCTTATCTAAAAGGACATGTTTCTCAAAAACTGAAATACAAGAAAATTGTCACCTTATGCAATGAAAGCATTTACCAATTAAAGGAATGGAGGTTGCAGTAAGTTCCTCATGAAGCAAATCACGTAGTTGATCATATGACTAGATATGTAAGGAAGTGTGAAGAAATTTTTGTTATTTTTGATAAACTACCTATGGCTTTTGTTGTATCTGTCCTAAAGTGGGACATGGTTAGGTATGGTTGTACTAGGAAAAGTAGAATGTTAGTTGTAAAGCCCAATGTTATAAGGCTAGTATGTGTAGCCCCATATGGGGGAACTGTGACTTAAGTGTTTGTATATATGTACTATGTGTTTTTTTTTTTTTTTTGTGTTAATGAAATCATCTTAATTTACTTAAAAAGGAAAAAAAAATCGATGAAATGGTAAAGACAGATACCTTTTGAGAATTTAGGAATTGTATGCACACTTAACTAATAATTTTGAGAATATATGTTCAATTCCCCCTAATTTATATTGTTACTCTTTGAATTTTTTTTTTTTTTGGCAAAAGTAATAATAGACATGTCGAACATTTAATATGAAATTTTAACAAAATCTTTATTTTAAAAAAAAAAATTTCAATCCTTTTTTTTTTTTTTTTTAATTTCAATGATAAGGCCAAACAATGGATACATGTCATATCTTTAAAATTTTGCTTTCGCAATTAATTTTCAATTTAATAAACATTTTTCTTAAAGAAACTAATAATATAAGGGTAATCTTGAAAACTTTCTATAGTAGTAGATGTAATCTACCCTAATTGGTAGTTTAGAGATATATGTAGGTTATGGACCACATTTTTGCGTAAAATGATAGGAACAAGTTTACGTGTGCTTCTGCTTTGGTTATTTGTCATTATGTATAAAAAATACGCAACGTTTATGTTGTTCTTTTGTTTTTCTCTCGTCAAACCATTCATGTGAATCCGAATTGAGTGAACGTAGACAGGTACATTATTTAGAATCAAAGAAACAAAAGACATGTAGTGCGGTAAAAAGGGATTGCCATTCATTAACTATTCGAGTTTAGTTCATTTTAAGATTGATTTGAACTTAATTCATAAACAAATTGAATTTAAGCTCTAAATTAATTTCATTTATATAAACAAGCAGAAGTAGAGCTCATTTTAAGAATTAGATTCATTTATATTATTAATAAGGTAGTTCACAAACTGGTTTACAAATGATAATGTGAATAAGCGAATATATTATATTGAAAATCATGTTATATGAAAAATATAATATAAAAATAAGAATAATAAAATTAAAATATTTACCAAATAGATACGTTTTAAAAGTTTTAAATTAACTTTAAACTCTAATTCCTTTTCATCTAAATGAATTTGAGTTAAAAGCTTATTTAAACAAATAAGTCCAAGCTTAAAAAGAGGTGAGCTTAAGTTTTGAATTCTCAATGAGCTGAAATTTGTGTTCGTAAATTTCAAACTCAGTAAAAAACTTTACTCATATTTAATAATTTTTAAATAAATCAAACTTGAGTTTTTAAGAATTTTTCATTTTAGCTACAATCCATCTTCCTATTTAAAAAATAAACTACATAATTTATTTTATTCAAATAAGAACTCAACAAAATTACCTAATACGTTTTTGAGGAAAATACAAACACCTTTTTTTTTTTTTATAACTTTTGTTTGCTAAATATATTTTCTTCACAAAAAGAGAATAAAGCGTGAAAATAATTTTAGGCACAATCCACACAAATTACCTAACATATTTCTTGGAATCAGAAATGAAGATTCTTGTCCTATCTTATCCTGTCTCCCAAAATGACATAAGAATTCATTAACAAGAGTACAAGACACGAATGAAAGGTACAAGACAGAGCTGTATTGTTAAACTGATCCACGCCACGTCTTCGAGCCTTTTCCAAATTTGAAGTTATTGTTTCCGAGTTCCGACCTACCTGACTTATATATAGTTAAAGTTGTAGCCATCTTTTTCATCTCTTTACGACGTGTTCTTCTATACATGATTCCAGGTTCTCTTCCTCATCTCTGCTTCTTCGTATTATATGATTCGTCCTAGGTTGGCGAGATAAGTATGGAAGGAGGTGTTAAGAACTGGGTTTGTTGTCTATAACTCGGATGTTGCAAAAAATTCAATCTTTGGCCTAAATTGATTGACTACACTGTGCTGTGCTGTTATATTTTGCATTATTTTGATTTGAGAAGTAAACATAAGTACAAATTTTAAGATCTTAGAATCATATATACGATGCCGTCCTTGGAATATTTTTGCAAATACAATGTATTGCATTGAGGTTGTATTTTGATTTTTGTCGTTTGTGTGATGACTTCTAATAAAGTTGCAGGTTCTTACTTTTTTGGCATGTTTAATCATGTAATGAAATTTGAGTTTCATCCATGAAAAATAATAATGGATGTTGGATTTTGTTGCATGGAAAAATGAGTCTTTTCTGATACAAGATTCACCCGAATGAAAACAAGTTGGTGAATCGAATTGTTACAGTTATGTTGTCTTGTTTTCCCACAGTACCAATGGATTGATTACAGTCCGGAAGTTCACAGCCAAAAAACGAAAACGAACACTTCTATTATATAAAGAATTCTTAAATTCTGAAGTCCAAGTTCTGGATCTTCTTCATTGAAAGGGAACCGAACCCCTTATATAGTGTTTTCATCCATGATACCCACCGTGTATGAAGATTAAATGATATGGACATCAATTTTTGCATTTCTACCCATGGTCGCACGTGATTGGTGGGGAACACAAATAGAAATGGCACTTGGAAATTTGATTCAACTCATTTTTCACAGCAGGAAAATACTCATATTCTCAAACGCTTTACTCAAAGGAAATGGAGTCTCAGTTTTGTACCATTCAACTATAATCTTGCAGCTTCCGTGTATGAATAATTTGTTAAATGTTCAATCCATAAATTTGATCCTAGAAGTACCTTATGCTTTAAGTTCCCATCATATATTCTCTTTTCTTTTTTATTTTTTTTTTATTTTTTTTTTTATTTTTACTTTCCTTATGGATCTGAGCCATGATTCATTCTTAGATTAATATTTTCCAATTTGTATGTCTCAGTCAACATTCCTTGTGAACAGATTTTTGATGATTTTTTTCTTGCAGAACTGTACTAGAACAAAGCACATCCAAGAATATTGCAGTACACTGTTTCGACATTACTGATTTTGAGGATTAATTCATTAAATACATTCCTCAAAAGAATTCTCTTTGCAGTGTCTTCAGTTAAAAGATATTTATTTTGGTTTTTTTTTTTTCCCAAAATAAATGCAGCAGTCCACCGGTGATTTGTTAGTTGTCTGGTCAAATCATCTGAAATGATGGTTGGGGCTTCCTCAGTGCAATTCTGGTTTCCCGTTGCAAGTATTGTTGCCTTTATCTTTTTAAGCTCTGTGGACAATGCATATGGTGGCATCACAAGTACTTTTATTCGATCTGAGTGGCCTTCTGTTGACGTTCCTCTTGATAATGAAGTATTTGCCATACCAAAGGGATACAATGCACCACAACAAGTAAGTTGCTGTAGCTTATCTTTTTGTTCAACATTGTTATCAAAATTCCGTTGTCTTCCAATTGTGAAGTTGTAACATATGAGCATGTTATGCATCTATAAAATATATTTCAAAAAGATTGAAGACTGATATTTCTTGGTTTAGCTTGTTTAGCTCCCTACCATGCCATTTCATTCTTAAGTTTACCATTTTGCATCCATAGAACCATGTTGATTAAACAGGACTAACAATAATCAATTACCCATCTTTTGTACTAGTGAATTTGCTGTGCTGTGATTTATGCAGTTAAAAAGGTGTTTGATGATCATACAAGTCTAAGACACAGAATCAATATGGGGCATAATGCATTGTAGATTGACACCTCCCAAATTTGCTCTCTGAAACAAGAATTGTTCTGTGCCTTGTTCTGTTATTTATATTTCATCATTAGTAATGTTGTCTAGGAAATTTGAGTTACTAATACTTTGAATCTCCTGTTGTAGGTGCACATAACACAAGGAGACTATGAAGGGAAGGCTGTCATCATTTCATGGGTCACTGCTGATGAACCCAGTTCTTCTAAAGTTCAATATGGTACATTATCGAAAAAATTTGATCATTCTGCCGAGGGGACAGTGACAAATTATACATTTGGTGAATATAAGTCTGGCTACATCCATCACTGCAAAATTGAAGGCCTTAAGGTGAGACTTGCTTCAGTAATTGAATAGGGAGATCTTATGCTATAGATCTGTTTTCGTGAATGTTATGTTGCTAAAATCATCTTGGAACAAAACTAACAAGTAATTGTCAAATGTGTATTTCCATAATAGTATCTTAATATAATATTCCTGCACTTGTATATTGTAGTATTCTGTAAATCACTATTGTGCATTTAACTGGGCTTAAAATATATTTGCTGCAATTAAGGCACATATATGTTATATAACCAATTATGTAACTGCTTATTACAAATTTTATAAATAAGTATAATTTCTAACTTCCTGGTCCTGTTGCCAGTATGATACCAAGTACTACTACAAAATAGGAAGTGGTAGCTCTTCTCGAGACTTTTGGTTTCAAACGCCTCCAGCAATACATCCAGATGCTCCATATGAGTTTGGAATTATTGGTATGTTTTTTTCATGCTTACAAAGGAAGATTACTGCTCCAAAATTTTTGTTATTTCCATAAACAATTATTGTCTAGTGTGAAACACAGCAAGCAGCTAAGCAGGTTGTTAATATTTGTTAAAGCCATTGCAGAATGATGTAATTGTGGAAATAAAGTTTTGCTCATTTACAAACTTCATATCAAGACACACAAATATCAAAGTTTATCTTTCCTTGAAACATGGAAATGGTGGGGAGGTGCCAATAGTCAGAGGGGAAAAATTCTACACCTGTTAATCATTCAACAAAGTCCATGGGAGTCCTAAAATATATAGGAACACACAATAATTAAAAAGAGGTCTGACTGGAGTAGATTAAAATTTTAGTGTCCTGATAACATCTCCATTTGTTTCTTCCTGCAAGCATTTACAAAATCCACATTGCTGACCTATTCTAAAATTCATCTCGCTAGTAAGAGAAAGTTCCAAGGCTTCCCTTGATCAGCTTAGAACCCTTGATTAAATAAGTACAGTATCCAATATAATGAACCTGTTATTCACTCTCTCAATATTTCGAAAAAAGAAGCATGGTGAAATATAGCCAAGTGACAGGAATTTATTTATACATGAAATTAAATTATCCATCACATGGCAAGAAGTAGTTGATTGAAGGCATTGTTTGAGCAACCAACTAGACAGAGCCTTGTAGAAAGCTATTTGAAGCTGTAAAACCTTTAGAGACCCTCTTTTAATCTGGGTTAATTTTCACGTGAACTTGGTTTGAACCTGGCAGCATCCATGTTGAAGAGATTCTTCTCAACTTATGTACTGTTTCTTACTTTTTGTTTTTTTACAGGTGATCTAGGCCAGACATACAATTCCCTCTCCACTGTTGAGCATTACATGCAAAGTGGAGCACAGGCAGTCTTATTTGTCGGGGATCTTTCTTATGCTGATAGGTATCAATACAGTAATGTCGGTGTTCGCTGGGATTCCTGGGCTCGCTTTGTTGAGAGAAGTACAGCATATCAACCATGGCTTTGGTCTGCTGGAAACCATGAAATAGAATATATGCCATACATGGTAAGAACTTGCATATCATGCATGTACAAATACCAATATAGTTTCATATTTGTGCCTACATGGAGAAGAATTGTTTTTTTGATACTGATAAACAAAGAGAGCCATTGAGCAAAATTCTATATTTTTTATTGATCCATAGGTTACATATATACAAGATTTAATAGCCTAAAAAGGAAAGTAAATTAGCCTAAAATAGAAAAGCAAATTTCTATTTTAAACAAGTACATATTCTATACTAAATATATATTTACAACCTATAATACTCTCCCTCAAGCTAGAGCATATATATTAATCATGCCCAGCTTATTACAGAAATAATTAACTCGAACCCAATTTAGAGGCTTGTAAAGAGATCTCCTAATTGCTTTCTAGTCTTCACAAATCCTATAGAGATTAACCCTTACTGAATTTTCTCATGAACAAAATGACAATCAATTTTAATGTGTTTGGTTTCTTCATGAAACATTGGATTTGATGCAATATGAAGAGCGGCCTAGTTCTCATACTACAATTTTGTAGGAAGTGAGATATTGAGCCCTATTTCTTTTAAGAGTTGATATATTTACATTACTTTACACACTGATTGTGCCATTACTCTATATTCTGATTCTGCACTTGATCGAGATACAATCTTCTGCTTATTGCTTTTCTATGAAACTAAATTTCCTCCAATAAAAACTTAAAGTAGATCTCCTATCTTCCTTACATCTTGCTCATTCAGCATCTGTAAAACATTCAATATCAGTATGGCCATGATTTTTATACAAGATATTACGTCTAAGTGCTTCCTTTAAATAGCACAAGATTTACTTTACAGCATTCTAATGATCAATTGTTGGCGATGATATATACTGACTCACAACACTGACTAAATATGCAATATCCGAACGAGTTACTATGAAATAATTCAATTTCCCAACCAATTATCTGTATCTCTAAGGATCGTCAAACAACTCACCTTCCTTAGTCAGCTACAGATTAGGAACCATTGGTGTACTACATGGTTTAGCACCCAATTTTCCCATTTTAGACAGTAAGTCAAGTATATATTTTCGTTGAGATAGAAAAATTCTTTTCTTACTCTTCATTACCTCAACACATAAGAAGTATTTCAACATTCCTAAATTCCTAATTTGAAAGTGATTATTTTAAGAGCTGAAATACCTAAAGTATTATTGTCAGTAAAGACAATATCATCAATATATAATATTAATAAAATAATACCAACTGCAAAGCATCTGTAGAAAATAGAGTGATTAGATTTGTTTTTCTGCATCCCAAAACCTTTAACTACTTGACTAAATTTTCCAAACCAAGCATAAGGACTCTATTTCAAGCCATACAAAGATTTACAAAGATGACAAACCTTTTCTAACTCCCCCTGAGCAACAAATCCAGGAGGTTACTCCGTATAAACTTCTTTGTGAAGATTTCTATGCAGAAAAGTATTCTTGATATCTAATTGATGCAAAGGCCAGTTGTGGACTGTTGCCATAGAAATAAATAACCTGATTGATATTAACTTAGCAACAGGAAAAAAGGTATTAGAATAATCTATTTCCTAAGTCTAACCATATCCTTTAGCAACAAGACGAACTTTCAATTAAGCAATTGATCTATTAAGATTTACCTTAACAAAAAAAACCCATTAACATCCAATATCCTTCTTCCCTGTGGGTAAATTTACTAAATTCCAAGTATCGTTCTTATTTAAGGCATTCATCTCCTCTATCATTGCATTATACCATCTTTGGTGAGATAAAGCTTCATGAATAGTTTTAGAAATAGGAATAGGAATAAAATCAAGAGATGCAACAAAAGAATAAGAGGAAGCTGACAAATGATTATAAGACACAAAAGAAGAAATAGGATATGTACACTGACGTTTACCTTTACGAAAGGTGATAGAAAGATCATCCCTGAAGATCGGATTTGATGACGAGGAAGCTGGTTCTGGACATACATCAGGAGCTAGTTAAGAGGTACGTTGTTTGCAAGAGTAAACCTGAAGGGGAGGTTTAGAAGTAGAAATAGTAGATATAATTGTGTAGATTAACGAATCATCATCCTCCCCTTGACCTTCATTGCTGGAAGACGGAGAGAAAGAAATATCCTTACAAAAAGTAATATTAACTGACACCAAATATCTATCAAGGTTAGGACAATAGCATTTGTATCCCTTCTAAACATGAGAATACCCAAGAAAAATACATTTCAATTACTTGGGATCAAGTTTTGCAACTTGAAGACTCACATCCCGAACAAAACAAGTACAACAAAATATTTTTAGTTCAATAGGAAACAAAGGTTTATTTGGAAAAAGAGTATGGTAAGAAGTCTCATCATTCAGAACAATTAAAAGCATACGGTTAATTAAAAAATAAGCTATAGATATTGCATTGGCCCAGAAGTGTTTGGGAATATGCATTTGAAGCAACCAAGCTTGAGCAGTTTCAAGCAAATACTTGTTTTTTCTCTCAATAACACTATTCTGAAACAGTATATCTCCATAAAAAGTTTGGTGAATAATGCCATTGTTAAGTACGTAAGATTGGAAAGGTTCAAATAAATACTCTTTGACATTATCACTTCGCAATATTTAGACAGAAACATTAAACTGAGTCTTAATTTTAGTACAAAAGAACAAAAATGAGAGAATAATTCAGAGCGATTCTTCATTCAATACAACCAAGTCACACGGGAATAATCATCAACAAAAATGACAAAATACCTAAATTCAGATTTAAATGTCACTGGACAAGGACATATACATCTGAATGGATTAACTCAAAGGGAGCATTTGCTCGTTTATTGACTCTAGGACTCAAACTAATGCAATGATGTTTTGCATACTGACAAGACTCACAATGTAATAACTTTAAACTATGAAATTGAGGACAATGGATGACCCAATTAGCAAAGAGCTTCAAACGGGGTGACAACACTAAAGCAAGCGATTGGCTTTGGTGCCTCTGTATCTAGAATATAAAGACCTCCCAATTCATATCCTTTACCAATAGTCCTCTGCATCATAAGATCCTGAAATAGACAATGATCAAGAAAAAAAGAGATATAGCAGTCAAGTGAATGAGTGAGTTTACTAACAGAAATTAGATTGAAGGACAGATCAGGCAAGTTTAAAACTAAGGACAAATGAATTGATGAAGTTAGATTAGCTGTACTAAACCCAAGAACATGAGATATTAACCCATTAGCTAAAGTAACAAGAGAATAGGAGGTATGAGTTTGAAAAGTAGACAATAAAGTAGAATTACCTATCATGTGATCTGTAGCACTAGAGTCAATAACTCATTTGGAAGATGAAGAAACAAGACACATGTTTGGTTTACTTGACTCAGCAATGGCAGTAATTAAGGCGAATGGAAACTTTAATGAGTCTTGATACTGTGAGAGCTTGGTAAATTCAACTGCAGAAACCATAATAGATTTGCTCGATGCCTAACTGGAAGAGGCAACCTGTGCTGATCGAAATCCCTGATTCCTATTCTGCAATTGTCTACAATCATGCTTCGTATGCCCTGGCTTATGACAATAGTGACATACAATCACTCTTGAATTTTGTCCTTGGGTATCAATGCCCTTATCGCCACTCCTATATTGCTGCCGTCTTACTTCATACTTAGAATGACAACTCACAAGAGTACTACTAGTCTGAACAAATTGAGGAGTCTCCGTACAAAGTATTCGTCTATATGTATCTTGCAAAGATGAGATAGTAGAGTTAGAGAGAACATGAGATTTAGTTGCTTCAAACTCAGGTAAAAGACCGGCTAGAAAACTCATTATAACCATTTGTTCCCTTTGAGCCTGTTGAACTGTCACATCAGGACTAAAGAGTAATAACATGTTAAGCTCTTTATAAGTCTTCTTAAAGTCCATAAAATAGCTTGTTAAAGGCTTATTATGTTTCTCAACATGATAAAAAGCTTCGTAGACCTCATAAATATAGGAAACATTACCTTTTCCAGAATATAAGAAATCTAAATATTCTATCAATTCTTTAATAAATTCACAGTGATTAACCAACCTAATTACCTCACTGTTAATAGAATTACGTATTTGCAAGAACAATCGAGCATCCTCCCTTAGCCAAGTTTGCTTTAAATTTTCATTTGTAGGTTGATTATTAGTCAAGTAATTATCCTTATCAATATTCCGCAAATAAAGCCTTAAAGTTTTACTCCAATTCAAATAGATAGTCCCATTGAGTTTATGTTTTGTGATCTTTGACATCACAGGCACCACATCAGACATAATAATAGATTTTGTGTCCTCTATCTTTCTCATAACTTCAACACAAAATTTTACAAACAGCAAACGATAGATCCAAATAAACTTTCACTACAGATCATTCTAGACAATACAAAAAAAAAACCAAACACATACCCAAACCACGTTAGCCCACTCTATAACACTGATGCTAACAAAATACACCAAAGAATGATAGAACCAATGAACGACAAAACAATAGAAACGATGCACAAAAACAAACAAAACTGATGATCAACTATATGGACTTAAATCACGTCTAAATCACAAATCATACCCTAATAAATCCTCTGCTAAGTAAATATTAATCAAAGGAACCGCAAACCTAGGCTAAACAATGTCAGGTGCGTCAAGCAACAAAATCGGAGAAGAAAGCGGCCTCACATGTGCCCTCACGCACTAGTGGGTGAAACTAGTGGCGGTATGGATGGTGGCGCGTGAACGTCACACGCGTGGCTTTTGACCTCCGAACTTTCCAAAAACCCTCATTGGCTAGTGGGTTATCTTCCTAAGCTGACGGGTTATCTTCCTAAGCTGACAATGACAAAAGAAGATATACTTAAAAACGTACTTTCCTCATAAGTACACGTATGGGTGTTGGGTCAGAAAAAAAAAAAAAAAAACGCACTTCTCAAAATTGTATTTTCTCACAAATAATTTTCTCTCACTTTGATACCATAATAAACAAAGAGAGCTATTGAGCAAAATTCTATATTTTCCATTGATCCATAGGTCACATATATACAAGATTTAATAGCTTAAAAAAGAAAGTAAATTAGCCTAAAAAAGGAAAGAAAATTTCTATTTTAAACAAGTAAATATTTTATACTAAATATATGTTTACATACTTCATGTGATGATTACAATTTCATTCATGGGTACTTCCTGTTGTTTGCTTTAAACTTGTCAAAACTTCGATATCATTGTTAGACCCATCTCATTGTAATTTTTTATTCTTTTGGAGTTAAGTGGGTAACCTAGCATATAAGGGCTACCTTCTCAGTATCATTGCTTTTTCAGAGAAGTTCAATGTTCTAATTTGCCAGGATTGTGAATTTTGCAAATTAAATTTTGCTGTACTTATCAAGAGAGGTGGGATTGTAGTGGAAAGTATTGGCAGATGCATATGCTTGAATACTTTTATTTTGTCCTGAAGGGAAGTAAGTCAAAGAGTACATTATGGTGAACTTTCTAAAAAGCAAAGGAAAATAAGTAATTGAGGCATGAGTTTCAATGAGCCATCTCAAATCATATGTAGATGATTCTGTATGCAATCCACTTATGGAACCATTGGCTTAGTATAGCTATTGTTCATCATGATGACATGAATCTTTTCTTACTTTTAGTACCTTCACGATCTGAACTCTTCTCATTATTTATCAAAAAGAGGGCATAAAAAGGTTCAGCACTCTTCTCTTTCTGTGAAAGGGTAAATTGCACTAACATAATCTGTGTTTATGCTGTTTCACTTTTGCAACTTGTGATATTTACTTATCAATTACATAACCTGTCATATGCTTCATGTTGAAAGCTTTTAGTGTCCCGTTACTTTGAATATGTGATGCCTTAGACCCTCAAATTCCCAGTTAATCTCAAACAAAAAACAAATTGTATAGAGTGCCATAAAACCTGAATTTAAAGCACTAAACCTCTTGCCCAGAGCATAATTTCATGCCCAAAGCAAAGCTTGCAGGACTATGACATTCATTAGAATTGAAAGTCAATTGTGCACAATAGTTTACTTCTATTCCTATTCTTGTCATCCGAAATCTAGATTGAAAATCAGTTTAATGTATAAACAAGGACCGCTTGTAGGAAGAAGTGGCATCCTCTTGGATTTCTATGATGTTCTTTTTGCTCTAGAAGTAAATCCTCTTTGATTTCTACATCTTTTCAGGGTACAGAAGTCGGGCCATTTGGATTTATTTAGAATTAGAGTTTCCAGTGGAGAAAAATAGCGAAGACATGTCTGTGTTCGGATGTTCTTCTAAGATGTACACGTGTGTGACATGCCCATACTAATGGGGACTTTGACGTGGAGCATGAATAGGTCACATAAGTGAAAGAATAATAAAACATGGGTTATAGTAATGTTGTTGACCCATCTGAAAGTGATCAGATAAGTGAATGTTGGAATAAGATCTTCACTACTCTGCCCAAATGCAGAACAAGTGCATGAATTAGGTGATAGGGTCCTGTTTCATTGGATTCACATATTGACCCAGAAGAACCAAATTTGCTTTGTCGAGGATTCCATAATTTTCAAAGCCTTGTTGATATAATTTGTGTCAACATATTATTAAACATGCTTGTTTGCATAATGTCGTATTGAACTATGAGTTACATCATGAATCATACATTCTACTTTTAACATAGTTATGTTCATGTCCACAGGGAGAAGTAACTCCTTTCAAATCATATCTTCATAGATATGCTACACCTTATGTGGAATCAAGAAGCAGCAGCCCTCTGTGGTATGCTGTTAGGCGTGCATCTGCACATATTATTGTATTATCAAGCTACTCACCATTTGGTAATTTTTTGTCCCCCTTTACCTTACTTGTATTTATGAGTGACTGACCAATATTGAGCATTTTGCATACTCGACAATTCTTTTTGTAAATTTTTTCTGTTTTCTAATGACTGTTAGAGGTGCAAATTTGTCTATGACTTTGATTTGCTGACATAGTTATTCCTAGAGGCTGCCTAAATCATCACTTTTACCAATTCTTTGAGCATCTGTTAATCTTTTCTTTGTGTGATTCCAAATTGTTACATGACCAGGCTTTCATATCAGTTTTAGAGTAGTTTGTTTGTTGTAAAACTACCTGCCTTGATTTAGTGGCAATGTTAAGTAATTTGTCATGCAACGGTTGATTCTCCAGAACCCCAAAAAAAAAAAAGAAGAAAGAAAGAAAGATAGAAATTTATTGGCATTCCTCCCAAAATTCAACTTATTTTCTGATTCTTCAATATTAGTCAATCAACCCCATTGCATATTGGTGTTTGTTGGATATAAGAAGGGGGAGAGATTGATCATAAATTTCTTGATTCTTTCTCTAGTATCCTTCATCCCTTCACTTGCTTTTCGTAGAGAAACTTGGGATTTGGTATCCTAGGTTGTATACAGATGCTCAGTGTAGAAAATACAGATCGATAACTACTCTATTTTCATCAAAGAGAGAATGAATATACAATGAAGTTAAAACCTCTTTCTCATGGTGACAGGATTTTTCTGTGATCCTCTTAGTCCTATCCCCTTCTCGGAGTATTTTAGTGGTAGGTTATATGAGAACTGTATGATCTTATTTGGTTCAATAATTGTTCGACAAACCAAAATCTTTGCTCTCTCTCAATCTATCAAAAGGATGGAAGGGCAAAGGCGCTTAATGTGCCTTAAGATTTAGCTCAGTATATTCTAGTTGACACATGCATGGAAAGCACCCCTATTGTAAACATAATCCTTTTGATACTGAAAAGAAGAATTTTTTAGAGGGGGAAAATCTATTGTTCTCTCCCATTTAGTCCACTCATAGGTGCTGGCATACCTATGGTTTTTAGGGTATTTGATTATCTCTAATAGTTTGCACTATTAAAGACAATGCTTCACTTATTTCTACTTTTCAGAAAGGATCTGAGAAAAAAAGAATAAATATTTCTTATTCATGTAATGTACTTTTTTCCACTCGTCAGTGTCGAGGTACTTGTGGTTTCCAGGGTTTTTGATCATCTCTAATGGTTGATGCTTCGCTTATTTCTACTTTTCAGAAAGGATTTGAGAAAAAAAGAATAAATACTTCTTATTCATGCAATGTACTTTTTAGTCTTCCCTAATGCATTTGCTCCAAGCAGACTCATTAACATTTGAAATGGTTAGTACTTAATTATTGAAGTTGAAAATTGGTCCCACACTCTGTTATAAGATCATAAATAATTTACAGTTTTAGGTCTATTCACAACAAAATCAGGATTAGTTTGTTGTTCTTAGTTCTCTTACCCCAATTTTCAACTTTGAATAAGATGAATCTGAACTCATTTAAGAGAAAATCTAACGATTTCTTAGCTTAGGCTCAATTTTGGAGAGAACTTTAAAATCTCTTGAACACATAAAGTTCTCAATTTTGCCGGAAGACATATGCTTGGTTTTCTCTCTGTCCATTTGCTGCCAAAAAAATACAGATACCAAATAGCAGTTGAGCATAGTTGCATTTTTCCTATTTTATCTCCTAACATGACACATGCAAGAGACATAGGAAACATCATCAATGAACATAACCACTGTTACACAGACTAACAAGACACCTGACACGATTATGCACATACAAAGCCACATTGTTGCTTACGTTCCACAGATACCACACAACTCTATACATCAACTATGTAACATTACTCCCCACTTTGAGATTGTGCGTGATTTCACACACAAAGTTGGTATAACATGGACATCATAAATCTGCTGCTTTTCCCATCCCAACTCAGTTCTCCCTTGTTATTTCTCTCTTTTGTGCTGTATATATGCTCAAACTCCTCTTTCTATATATGCATTCCAGCCAAAATGAATGCTTACATTTTGTACCCGAACTCCTTGGCTACATTTCTTGATGTAAGGAATGTGTGCTCTACTTGAGCTTGCTGTAGGTGCCCCTGTCCTCTTGGCTCTTCGTTCAGTGAAACTCCTCTTCACTCGTAGAGACACACTGAACTCATTGCTTAGGCTATATCCTTAGGCTGCTATTGTTTGACTTCAACAATGATATGCTCTTTTAACCCACTTGTGAATATAGCAACTTCCTCTTCCAGAGTTAAAGAAAACTGCTCAAACATATAATTCTTCGTCAATCCTACTTGCCTCAATTTAACAACTTCCCCAATATGTCGCTGCATAAAGGGGGTCCTGGATGCAAATTGCACAAAGATTTAAACAATTCTCATGCCTACCCATGTTGCAGGATTCCAATTTTCAAAACCATAACTAAGCATCTTTGTCTAGGCAGAAGGCAGCCATTTCAATTTGTTCATTATTTGGAAATCTTTTGGTGCTTGGATAAATGCTCACATCTATTTAGCCATCCCCAAGGACCAGCACTACCATCATACTTAGGGAAGTCAAGTTTGGCAAATTTTGGGTCTACAACTCTGCTGTCTACCCTCGTTGGATTGTTCCTTCTATAACCTTCATTCCCTCTATTTTTGCTTACTTCTTCAGTTTCACATTTAGCCACTCCTTGCACGGTCATCTCACACAAAAATGACACAATTTGAGCCACCAAGTGTTGCTGTCATACTCCAAGTTGGTTTGATCTTCCTTAGACATAGCCAAGAATGCCTTAAATTGTTGTTGAAGTTGCTTCAAATCTTCCATGAGACATGGATTTGATGCTAATTTGTTATTGAATCATAAATGCTTTCTAGTTTTAGGTCTACTAGCAACAAAATTATGACTAGATTGTTGTTTAGGATTTCTTATACCCCAATTCCCTATTTTAAACAAAACGACTTGGGGCTTCTTAAAAGAAGACCTCTTGGTTAGGGTCTGATTCTAGAGAAAACTCCAAGATCTCTCGAAGGCTTAAGTTCTGAATATTTTTGGAGAAAAATAAGTTTGCTTCTCTCCTTCTTTTGAATATATAGATGCCAATAGCAGTTGAGCATAACTGTACTTTTCCTATTTTATCTCCTCACATGACACATGGGATAACTTTCCAGGCATAGGACACACCATTGCTACACATGACCATTGTTACGCATTTACAAGACACGTAACACATAGCAACTGTTACACGGATTACCAAGACGCATGACACCCTCATGCATATAAACAGCATGACACAGCCTTACGTTGCCCAAATAGCTTGCACTCTGCACAGTCACTATGTAACGTGCTCATAAAAATTGTTTTTTCTTTTTTTTTTTTTCTGTTTAAAAGATTTAGCAATCATTCCGAGAAAGCTCAAAAAACATTGCTAGGAATTTTTTCATTGTTTGACTACTAGCTTATGTCCATATTCCTGTTCTAGATTATTAAGGTTGATGCACGAAAAAACATATGGCCCAAGAAAATACTAATATGGAATTTACTAAATATTTTGTATTCTGCTTAATAGTTAGGATCTTTGTAATTGTAAATGACTCAATGCAAAGAATGATATTTTTCCTTAAATCTTGGTGAATTTTACTAGAAGCTTTTCTAGATGCTTAAACTTTTACCTGTATGTATCCTGCATTTCTACTTCTGCAGGATTTGATGCTGCTTCCAGACCATTTCAGTTTGAACTTTTGTTGCTTTGGCCTTCCTTACTAGAAGTCTATTGATGGCCATTATTATTGGTAGTTATGTCGGCAATCAGTCTATGCAACAAGAACATTAATTATCCCTGGGATCTGTACTCATGTGATCACTTCTTTCTACACTTTGACTAAAATGCTATCAGATAATTTGTTTTGGGCTTCACAAATAGCTAGCCCATGAATGCAGAAAATAAAAAATAAATAAAACCCTTTTCCTGCATGTATATTGTTTCCATGTCTTTTCCATTGTTTGTCTTGTTTATCTTTCAATAGAAGATAATTCTGTGAGCCTAAGAGTTCGTTTATAGGGAAAACAAGAAATGTCTGCATTGCTGTTTTTCTTTTCTTAGTTATTTGTTTATAATTAACTGTCAAAGACTCATAGTTGATTTTGGCATCAGTACAACTTTCTGATAGAGGATGCCTTTTATTCAAGATATCTGCATCTCTTTGCACCATTTAACTGATGTATTGACAAACTTTCAATAGTGAAATATACACCCCAATGGACGTGGTTGAAAGAAGAACTGAAAAGGGTAGACAGAGAGAAAACTCCTTGGCTTATTGTGCTTATGCATGTACCCATCTACAATAGCAATGAAGCTCACTTTATGGAGGGAGAGAGTATGCGAGCAGTATTTGAGAAGTGGTTTGTCCGGAAGAAGGTGGATGTTATTTTTGCTGGCCATGTCCATGCTTATGAAAGATCAGTATGGTCCTTGCTCCTTTATCTTGTCATCATCTATCTTGATTTTTGCATCTGTATTACTGATGTTACTGATGTCTTAAATTACTAATCATGACCTGTTGAAACATATGATTTGGTTGATTGGACTAGATATCTGACGTTATTTTCTGCTTTTTCCTTACCCAGTACCGTGTATCAAATATAAAGTATGATGTCTCAAGTGGTGATCGCTACCCTGTACCAGACAAATCAGCTCCTGTCTACATAACTGTTGGAGATGGAGGTAATCAGGAAGGTCTTGCCGGAAGGTGAGTTGACAGATGGTTTCGTATTAGAATTAATTGTCATGACTAGTCAAGGACACAGTATGATAATTACTTTAATGGCAAAAAAAACTGAAGTGATACTTTTCCCTTTTCCAGATTCAGAGATCCACAGCCAGCTTATTCTGCATTCAGAGAAGCCAGTTATGGTCATTCCACATTCGAAATTAAAAACAGGACGCATGCCATATACCACTGGAACCGCAATGATGATGGCAAAAAAGTGGCAACAGACTCTTTTGTGTTGCACAATCAGTACTGGTGAGTTTCAACCTGATTGCAATTTTTCTCTTCTCTGTTTCTCTAACCCCTGCAGTCAAACTTAATGATATTCAACATCGAAGCTATAAATAAGTGTTATGGGGTTACAGCTCACAGACAGATTTAACAATCTTTCAAATATTCAGAAGATGGCGCTTGCTAAAACAACTATTCCAAAAAGAGAAAAGAATATTGCTTTAGCTTTTACAGATATTAGTGATATCTCCCATTGAGTTTATACCTATCTGAGCACCTGCATTTATTTCAAAATTACTGATATTTCCTGCTTATATTATATACAAGGTCAAGAATACTGCTTCAACATAGTAGCTTTCATGACTTTAGAATCTAGTTAAAGACATTTGAGCAGAACCCCTGCTGAATAGTTCTTGGACAGTGGATTTCATTAATCTACATGAGTATTATATGATGCACAAAGAATGAACATAACAAGTTGGATTGGGCAATAACACAGCTTGCTTGTGCTATGCAGGGGAAGCAATCTGAGAAGAAGAAAACTAAAGAAGTTCCATCTGAGGAATATTGTTGATGGAGTAGCATCTTCTTGAATTAAGGTTGGTCATATTTAATGGTCCTGGACGACACCAAGAGGGGAAAACAGAGTTGGAGAGGTAGCGTGGTCTCGACCTGTCTTTAATCGTATGATATGTGTCGGGAACACTATTCTCCTCCGCTGCTATTCCATTCTGCAATTGCATATATCCATTGGGAATATGTAGGAAAATAATTTATGCTCCTTCCCTCATGAATATGCTCACATAAACTCACACTGCAGAAGCAATTCAAATGTTTCTTTAGAAAGGTCTACATGCAATAACAATTATATTGTTTGAATGAAGAAGTGCATGATTGTGGGTGCAATTTGAGTTTGACACAGGTCTTTTCTGTCATCTTTGAAATGTTAAGAGGAATAACATATATTTTAGGAAAAAATATGGTCAATCTCATATGTTTGTAGTAAAATTATCGTCTATAAACGATAACTTATTTAGTGTGATAACACAAGCATGGAAGACTTTCTTCAATTAACTCACTGAGAACATGGAGGACTTAACTGGATTTTAGTATATAAAGGATTTTAAGGACTAAACCAAAATAGAGATATCTTGATTGAATTTTGACATGAAGGAAATTTTTAAGGTACTTTATCTCATATTTTTTCAGTAGAAAAGTCTTTTGGGGGAAATGTAAGGAAAAGGGCACTCGGAAGGTTACATAGAGCACAGAAGCCTGCTGTTTTAAAATTTCAATACCAAAAACCCCACTGACAAGTAATGCATTTGTAGTAAACGAATGTGCTATTCTTGAAGTTTAGCTTTCTAGTTGATTGGAAAGCTCGCAGATCCTTTTGTTCTTCTATTTCGCTGGATACCCTAGCAGAAGTAATCATTGAAACTTGTTGATTTCGGCAGACAAAGGGATGCAGACACTCTCCCCTAGTGACTTGCACACCCACACATGGATGTGTTAGCAATACTTAATGAGAGGTTCTTCAGTGTTTTGGCGGATTAACACGAGTAATATGAGGCAACTATGGTGATGTTAGGTTTTCCAACTTAGTCTGCAAGCGCGTGGGATTGTCAGGTGGCATATTTATAGAATGATTTTAGAGTTCAATCATCGAATCAATAGAGATATCATAACTAAGTAGTTATAAATGCCATATTTAGTTTGCAAAATGAAATAAGATAAAAGTATAAATTTGCAATTCCTCGAAATAGAATAAGAAGTAACTTGTTTGGTTTCACTTAAAATGGCATTAGTAATACATTAAAAATATATCTGAAAGTCCCGATACAATGGAAGGATAATTTAAAATGCCCCCACTTTTAGAAAACAATTTTGTGAAAAATGGTCTCCAGCAAACTGCCTTTTCAAACGGCATACGATTTAATCGCATGTTGCAAGTTCAAGTTCCTAACCACATGTTTGACCTGTGATTTCTTTGTAAATTGTATCAGGTGAACAGCCAAAGCAAAATCTCGTTATCAAGCTATGTTGCAACAGCATTTGGCAAATTACTTCTGCCAAAAGTCTTTTTCTAAAATATTAATAAGGGGGCAAATGATGTATTCCTTCTATGTGAGCCCTAAACCAATCAATCCATACTTGACTAACGGGTAAGACATGAAGATATGCTTGAGAAAGATATAGGGTAACTATTCCTTTGGTCTTCCTCATCTTGCAGTAACAACATGTTGCTCCAGTGAATTAATTACTTTTCAAAACATACAACATTTTTGAAAACACCTTCAATGATTGCTTGATTAGTTAATGGTGCAAAACAAAAATAAACGACAAATAAATAAAGAGAAGAAACCAAAGAAGATAGGGTAGTAATACTATAGTGTATATCTTATATATCAATCCACTCTTCTAATTTTATTGTTGGGGATCTGATAATCCACATTAGTCATTCTACTAATAAGATCAAAATGAGTTGAAAGTATAAAGTCTTGTCAAACTGGCTTCAATCACTCACTGTTCTATCTTGTAATTTCTAGACAAAGCTCTTACAAAACTACAATGAATCTAACTCTCAATTATGGTCAAATCAATTCAAAGTACAACAAGGAATACAACATGTACGATCTCTCAATAATTCACTCAAAAATAAATCACAAGTAACAAAGAAAAAATAGATAGAATTAGCTTTTGTGCTTGATGTTGTAAGTTGTTAGCTTAGAATGGTTTTTCTCTTTTAAATGCTTGTATTCTATTATAACTATAATTCGGAAGCTGAGAGAAAGAGGCCTTAATCTGAAAAAGATTTGGTCAAATCAATTTTTGATACAAATTTATCTATAATCCCAAATATCATGTATCTTCAATTTTACAAAGATAAACTAAATAATATTATTTTTTTTATCCTTAAATAATATTATCTCTAATTTACTTGTTGACTATAAATTCATCAAACTTAACTTTTTCTATCCTATGGTATTGCTAATTTTAGACTAAATTGAAAACAAAGCATAAAATTTAGGATTTGTGTTACACCTTGTGTTTTATTTTTTTATTGAATAGTGTTCTAAAGATTTTATTTCAGTCTACTTATTTGTGGAAATTTCTTTAGGTATAAGGCAGCAAGATATTAAGCTTCCAGATACTCGGTTTGTGAATTTTTTTACCTTGGTTTAATTTATTTTATTTTGTTTATCTTTTAATTTGTTGATCGTTATTTTATAGCCTTGAGTATTTTATTATTAACATAATATAACTTGTTACTTGCAATTATGAGTGTATTTGAAACTAATGTTTGTTGTTTTTACCATCAAAGTTTGTTTATAATACATAATTCCAAAATTGCCTTTTTTTTTTTTAATTATGGTACTTCATCAACATTTTTTTTTATAATATTTCATTGATATTAACTTTTTTTTTTTCATTAGTGACACTGTTTAACTATTTAATTTTTTTTTCTTTTATCATAGACTTATTCGCTAATTTAAATCACTTTCTTTCAATTATATATATATATATATATATATATATTCAACATATATGTTCTTTATATAAAATGTTACTTATAGAGAGGTTGCAACATTTGTATAGCTTAATATTAGATAACACAATTCTTAGCACATAAATTACACTTGTATAATTAGAATGATTGTATTCTAATAGCATAATATTTCATATTAAAATTTACATATATTATATATATAATATGACATAATTTATTATATTACAATCAAGTCTATTTTATTATAATTATGTAGAATTAAATATAAAAGAGACTATTGATGATTATATACATGAACATATAATATTTAATCATATAATTAAATAATAATATTCATACCATTGTAAAACGTCATTTGTGATAATCTTTTAAGTAATTTTACTATTTTTTAATATTGTATATATTTACTTTCTAGGTATTTTTTCATTGTTAACACCTTTTAGCCATTTATATACTTTATTTTGTATTAGACTTTTTATAATTGATAATATCTTTTGATCATTCATAACTTTTTGTTTTTATTATTTATTCCTTTCAACTTAAGCCTTTTGACAATTGACCATTTTTTAGTTCTATGCTCTAGGAGTGAGCGAGTACAAAGTAAGTAGGATATAAGGCTCATCCATACCCTACGCTATAAGTATAAGTTCTTAAATTTTACTATTCATACCTTATTTTGTGGTACTTTAGAACCACTATGTATCCTATACTTTATAAATTGTAAGGGTACAAAGTACCCTATAGAACTTGTAAATCTTTTTTTTTTAATGAATTTTAATATGGTTAGTTTCTATTTATTTTTCTTTCCTTTCAATTTCTTTCATTTATTTTTCTTTTGGATCATTATTATATAAGCATATCAATTTTAGTGAAATCTCAATTTCAACTTTAAATACTAAATAAATAATTGTAAAATGGGCTCATTTAGGGGATGACTTATTTTGGCAATAAGAATATTTATAGGTTACAAATTATGATCTTTCAATTCATAGTCAACATTAATAATAATCCTCTATGCATCACAATTACTAAATCCTAACTTATCGATTGAATCCTGTTAAAACCCAGTATAAACCTTAATCTTAGATAAGGGAAAAAAAGGCATAAACACTAATCTTAGCTAAATCTCAATTTGAACAACGTTATATAAATTTATTGTGAGATATTTTTCAAACCTAATATAAAAAAATTATTGCATTAAAAAAATAAATTAATAATATACCTTGTTTAAATGGCTTTACTCAGATTCTTTCTTTTATAACTTTAGTTAAGCTAGACTTAGTAAATGAAAGAGATAGAGTAGAAAGAAATATAATAATAATAAAAAAAAAGACTAAGAATGAAGAAACTAATATGAGAACATCAAGTTTAGTTTAAGTTTTCTATAGACTGTGTTTTGTTATTTTTTTAAGCATAAACAAATGAAATGATATTTTTTTTATTTATTAATTTTATTTAATCATTACTACAGGATAGGTATAAGGTATCTTGGAAATTATACTTTATATATTTCAAAGTACAAATTCTATGGTGAATACAAAATAACTTGACTTTATACCCATACTCGTACCCTATCCTATAGATACATATTCTAAAAAATTGCTACTCAAAATCTATGTTATGATCTTAAATACTTAACCAGACCCCACTTGATCAAGTAAGATTCGAATAGATATCTTGTACGATAAAATTACTTACTTACTCTTAATATGCTCAAACGGCATATAGCTTGGCAATTGAGAAAACTATAGACTTAATGCAAAGCAATACAATTGTTGGTATGTGACTTTGCATCCTTATAATTTCAAGGATGGCATATAAAAGTAAATATGATGATATCTTATATAATTAAATTATAGTATTAATACCATATTCAAAAAAATTGATAAATATATATTATTAATATATTTATTATGATAATCTTTTAAATTGATATATTATTTATATTAATATAAATTTATTTTAAACTAAAATCCGCACATTGTGCGGCGCATGAACTAGTTTTCTTATACTCACAAAATTGAAATTCTCGAATATATATACTTCTTGAGCAGGCTAGCTTCAGACAAATTTGGAACAGAAAACGAAGACCCGGAGATGATCTTGAAGTCATTGTATATTCGAAGAATGAAACCCATAAAATCTGGAAAAT
>JAMXBB010000007.1:37630922-37797683 GCA_024138015.1 Lumnitzera littorea | reverse complement strand
TATATATATATATATATATATATATTCAACATATATGTTCTTTATATAAAATGTTACTTATAGAGAGGTTGCAACATTTGTATAGCTTAATATTAGATAACACAATTCTTAGCACATAAATTACACTTGTATAATTAGAATGATTGTATTCTAATAGCATAATATTTCATATTAAAATTTACATATATTATATATATAATATGACATAATTTATTATATTACAATCAAGTCTATTTTATTATAATTATGTAGAATTAAATATAAAAGAGACTATTGATGATTATATACATGAACATATAATATTTAATCATATAATTAAATAATAATATTCATACCATTGTAAAACGTCATTTGTGATAATCTTTTAAGTAATTTTACTATTTTTTAATATTGTATATATTTACTTTCTAGGTATTTTTTCATTGTTAACACCTTTTAGCCATTTATATACTTTATTTTGTATTAGACTTTTTATAATTGATAATATCTTTTGATCATTCATAACTTTTTGTTTTTATTATTTATTCCTTTCAACTTAAGCCTTTTGACAATTGACCATTTTTTAGTTCTATGCTCTAGGAGTGAGCGAGTACAAAGTAAGTAGGATATAAGGCTCATCCATACCCTACGCTATAAGTATAAGTTCTTAAATTTTACTATTCATACCTTATTTTGTGGTACTTTAGAACCACTATGTATCCTATACTTTATAAATTGTAAGGGTACAAAGTACCCTATAGAACTTGTAAATCTTTTTTTTTTAATGAATTTTAATATGGTTAGTTTCTATTTATTTTTCTTTCCTTTCAATTTCTTTCATTTATTTTTCTTTTGGATCATTATTATATAAGCATATCAATTTTAGTGAAATCTCAATTTCAACTTTAAATACTAAATAAATAATTGTAAAATGGGCTCATTTAGGGGATGACTTATTTTGGCAATAAGAATATTTATAGGTTACAAATTATGATCTTTCAATTCATAGTCAACATTAATAATAATCCTCTATGCATCACAATTACTAAATCCTAACTTATCGATTGAATCCTGTTAAAACCCAGTATAAACCTTAATCTTAGATAAGGGAAAAAAAGGCATAAACACTAATCTTAGCTAAATCTCAATTTGAACAACGTTATATAAATTTATTGTGAGATATTTTTCAAACCTAATATAAAAAAATTATTGCATTAAAAAAATAAATTAATAATATACCTTGTTTAAATGGCTTTACTCAGATTCTTTCTTTTATAACTTTAGTTAAGCTAGACTTAGTAAATGAAAGAGATAGAGTAGAAAGAAATATAATAATAATAAAAAAAAAGACTAAGAATGAAGAAACTAATATGAGAACATCAAGTTTAGTTTAAGTTTTCTATAGACTGTGTTTTGTTATTTTTTTAAGCATAAACAAATGAAATGATATTTTTTTTATTTATTAATTTTATTTAATCATTACTACAGGATAGGTATAAGGTATCTTGGAAATTATACTTTATATATTTCAAAGTACAAATTCTATGGTGAATACAAAATAACTTGACTTTATACCCATACTCGTACCCTATCCTATAGATACATATTCTAAAAAATTGCTACTCAAAATCTATGTTATGATCTTAAATACTTAACCAGACCCCACTTGATCAAGTAAGATTCGAATAGATATCTTGTACGATAAAATTACTTACTTACTCTTAATATGCTCAAACGGCATATAGCTTGGCAATTGAGAAAACTATAGACTTAATGCAAAGCAATACAATTGTTGGTATGTGACTTTGCATCCTTATAATTTCAAGGATGGCATATAAAAGTAAATATGATGATATCTTATATAATTAAATTATAGTATTAATACCATATTCAAAAAAATTGATAAATATATATTATTAATATATTTATTATGATAATCTTTTAAATTGATATATTATTTATATTAATATAAATTTATTTTAAACTAAAATCCGCACATTGTGCGGCGCATGAACTAGTTTTCTTATACTCACAAAATTGAAATTCTCGAATATATATACTTCTTGAGCAGGCTAGCTTCAGACAAATTTGGAACAGAAAACGAAGACCCGGAGATGATCTTGAAGTCATTGTATATTCGAAGAATGAAACCCATAAAATCTGGAAAATATCTTGCTCAAATTGATGGACATATATTTATTAACTTTACTTTTGAATTTTGAAAGAATGTTTTGAAATTTTTAGTGTAAATCCATTTAGATCAAAATATGATCTTATCCAAAATAGCTTCTGGAATAAAGCTTCTTTAAATCTGAAAGTATCTTATAATTTGAGTTTAAAACTTTCATGTATCTCGATCAAAAGGTTTAGATGTAATTTTAAATCTTATCTCTAATTCAGCTTTTAGAAAAAGGAAAAACGAATGCCATACCAGAAAATATCTCATCCGAAGTCTATAAAATTCAACTCTTATTCTTAATTCGAAAATCACATCAAAATATATCTTGGTTGAAGTCCCTCAAAATCTGATGCTTCTCCAATCCAAAAGATAAACTCCGACTAATCTTCATTTATCACAACCTGAAATCTTCTTCCTATATGTAAATTCAACTTGAAAAATATCTAATTTAAACTGATATAAATCTAGACAATGCTCATCGAAAAATATAAACCATTTCAAAAGAAAAAAAAAAGAAAAAGAAAAAAAAACAAAGGTATAAACAACTCTTCGAGTTCTTTAAGCTTTACTCTACATTTGCCAAAGTTTAATCCCTTAGAAACAAATGTTATTCAACTCATATGTAAGCCCCGTACTTTTGTGATTAGGTTCCAAGTTGGTCATTTAAGGTATCGGTAAAATCAATTCGATTACGTTAGAAATTATGAGTGGACTCATGATCTTAGTCAATGCAAACTCGTGGATTCCAATCTCGAAAATATAATAAAATAATAAAAATATAGCTAAAATAATATATTTTTACTATACTATTTAATAATTGATATAATCACGTAGAATATAGTTTGGTAATTTGTGAATTTTTAGAGATAAATAATGTGTGTAATACAATTATTATATGACATAAAATAATATATAGAATATATATATATATATACGCTGCATGTAATTCTTACACGAAAATATATACCTATAATTATCTAAAATATCCAATTAAGTGCAAATTAAGCTAAAATAAACAAAGAAAAATAATAAAAGCTAATAAAAAATATAGGGTGGCTAGCATGAACTTGGTTTAGGTGTGCGTGAAAATTTGGACAGGTCTTAAGTGAATTACATCAAGTCTTTTAGCATTAGACATTAGTTTAAAATGTGGATTTTTGCGTGGAGGGGAGAGAAAATCAATCTTCATCAATAAATGCTCACTTAAAATTCAAAAAAACTTTCAAGAGCTCTTACATGCAAACTAGGATATAGGAAAAATAGGATTGGGTTGAGAGAAATTAAGGAAGAAAAGCTGGAAAAATTGTATGAAATAAGTATAATTTTGGGAAGTAGAACATTTGAGAGTGTAAGTGGTTGTTGGAGACCAACCACCACCACCTAAAGTAGCAAGCTGCACCTAGCCTTGTCGACAAGGAGATGGCTGCTACTGATGAGCAAAGCAGATAGATCCATTGTGTGTTCCAATTTAGGCCGAATCATTAAATTATTAAAAATATAAATTTTATCTAAAAAATATTCTAGAAAAATTTATTCTTAAATATTTTTATGTGCAGAATTTAGGAAAATATTATTTTGTATAAATTTAGTAAATATTTAATGCATCCTTAAGAATCAACAAAATTAAGCTGATTTCGATATCAATTTAAATTACCTTAATGATATAGTTTAAATCTCTAAATTTTTATGTAAACTATTAATACTTGTATTAAAGTGCTATGAAATGTTTTTCAACAAAACTATTTTCTATATTTTTTTATGAATTTTTTAGCTCTAAATTATGATTAAAATGATATTTTTAGTAAAAATTTATGAATTCTACCTAAGGACCTCACTTGGATCCTATTTAATTGATTAGTGATGTATTTGTAGTATATCAGAGTTGTTGAATTGAGTTTTATGAGAAGTTATGAAATCAAGAATATATCCCTTATATGTGTGATTCAGTAGTATGTAAACTTGAAGAATTGGTAAATGGTGAAGTGTTAAATGAGAAATTCAAGAAACAATGAAGTTGAAGAGTGTTAAATGAAGTGCTAAATTGGTCCTTATAACTAAAGCTTAGTAGAAAAGTGAATAAATCAATTAACTATAAGAAGTTGGTTAAAGGTAGAAAATAACTCAAATGATTTTGGGTGAATGCTACATTAGGATTATACTTAGATTTTAAGTTAGAGGAAAATATATATATGAAAAATAATCGCAAGGGAGCTCATAAGCTAAATTAAAGAGTAAATTTCTTAAGATTATGAAGTTAGTAAAACTTAGGGGATAGCTAAGGAGGTATCTTGTCAAGGGACTCAAAATGAAGTAAAACTTAGAGGATGACTCATAAGGAAAAATTGGAGTAATAAATGACCCTTGTATGGCTTAAAGAGTTACTCAAAGGATTTTAGCATAAGAAACTTACTATGAAATCACTTTGAACCTAACTTAGAGGATTTTGTACATTAAAATAACTTATAAAAACTAGTGAACTGATTAAGAAATCTTAACATGGGAGTAAAAATAACTTGTAGAACTAATATCAAAACAACTAAAAATCATATAAAATGAATTAATTACTACTAATGCAATGCTTGAAGGTGGATTAAAACTAATCTATTGTGTATGTATAGAGATAACTGAAGACCAAAAGTATGACAATCAAGAGTCGTAAACTAGTGAAATTCAAGTAAGTTGAGATCTATGCTTCACAGCATGTTAGAGTGCTATATTGAAGTACTTGGAGGCTTGAGAGTATATTTGTTAAGGTTATGACTTAGTTGAATATACGCATGCTTGGTGTATGATTACTTTATTGACTTATGGACTTAGAGTGATGTATTGCATGAATATATTTGATTTGCTCTATATTGAATATTTGTTGATTGTTGTTAATTGGAATTAACTAAGGATCGACTTATAACCTAACTGGACGTACATAACCATCTATTAAGAGTATGACTAAGTGTGTTGACCAAATATTGACCCCCTTAATAGGGATAGTTGATATGGCCAGTTTTTCACCCTTAGTGAACTAAGCAACAAGAGAGAAGGTCTCAGTAAGGTTAGGGACAATGGTTTGAAGGTAGTCTTAAGAGGAAGGTATTCTTCATTACATAAACTTAGGTTTGGTCTGATTTGAGTCATGTTGAAACTCCTTAATCTGAGTTAGAGTGAATGTAATTTCTCTAACCTCACAATAGACTAAATAATATTAGGTAATATTTCATTTGGTTAAGTTGCATTACATTTCATTAATAGTTGAAAACCTTTTTTTTTTATTGTACTTTTTTGTCTTCATCTTACTTACTAAGCTAGTTATGCTTATATCCCTATAAACTCTTTTGCAGGTGTTGACTAAGGAATAAAGATATAGCGTTATAACCATCCTCAAGTTAGTGTACGACGAGTTGGGGGAGTGAGGAAACTTGAAGAACTGTAAGATCATGACTTTTGTTTTGATTTTCTTTTGTCTTTTGTGGAAACTAATTAGGATACATGGGCAACCTACTATTTTCCAACTGTTGTTTGTATATAAATGTCTAAACCTATGGTTTTAGTGAATTCTTATGAAAAATTGAAACATTTGAAGTATAAATAATTATTTAAATGTTATTATGTTAATAAGAATTGTTTTACAAGTCATCTCGAATAGTTGTTTTCAAAAGCTATACCATAGGTTTTATTAATAACAAGTGTCAGACTGGATGCTTTAAGTTGGTTGAGTCAATGATGTATCTAGGAGCTAAGTTGATTACTAAGAGTTACCATAGAAGTTGTAACCAAAATGGGTCCTTCGAGATATCGAAGAAGAAGAGATAAATAGAATAGCAAATACAGTAGCTTTTGTGAAGTTGCTCGGAAGATATGACGTATGATTGAACACAACATGACTTAATACTTCACCTAATATAACCTACAAGCTAATATTAAGGTCTACTCACCACTAATCTCGAGCTATTTGATAGGATTAAATAAGAGTATAAGAGCAAATGTACTTGGAGAAAGGTATCTCATAAGAATAAGAATATTCATTAATTGAAAGATGTAACATAATTTTGGCTACAAAAGACAAGGGACGATTTATAATAAGTTTTAGGGTAACAAGGAAATATGTACAATTATAATAAAGGGTAATACAATAATACTAGCTTAGTATATTACTAAAAGGATAAAAGGGAGCAAATAGTATAAATGAATATAGTATAATATCAGAAGTAGGAATGACAGGTGGTATGCTATGATTAGGTCTACGTTATAGGATCTTAGGGTAATGTAGCTGAGTGGAGTTGATGTTTGGACTACTATTGATGAGCTATGTTGGGAGCTATTGAAGTGATTGAATGATGCTGTAGTTCAATAGGCCGGAAGAGTAGTACTTGGTATGCAGTATCCTCACACTCAGCACTTGGCAAGCTAGCCTCAACACTTGACAAGTCGGCCTCGGCACTTGGTAAGTCAACAACTGGGCAAGAGTCCAAGCAAAGCAGGGTATGTCTAAGCTAGGCCTTTAGAGAGTTCATCCATAACTTTTCCATATACAGGAGCTTATCCTCAATAGGCTAACAAGAGAGAATCCTCCTAATGAGAGATTGGAAGCTTTAGAAGCAAGCATGAATGATGCGTTCGGAGGTCGATAATGCATCAATTCCCAAAGGTTATTGAAGATTTACTCTCAAATCTTGGTCTTCTTCTTTTTTCAACACATAAGGCATCAGGTTGGCAACATTGAAAGTGGGAGACACCTTGTATCCTTCAGGTAGCTTTAGCTCATAGGTGTTGTCATTGATGCTCTTGAAAGGGCTATCTAACCTGGAAGATAACTTGTTTATCCTCTTCCCTAGGAATCGCTCTTTACTGAGAAAGATCCAGACAAGGTCTCCTGAGTTGTAAGTGACTCGTCTCCTTCCTCGACTTCCCTATTATCTTTAACAAGCCACAGTCTTAGCTAATTACTCAGTAACCTTTTGATGTAGTTTTTGAAGCTCCTTGGTGCTCTATAGGCTTGATTGACTTTCCCTTTAAGAGGTTAAGCTGATAATCATGTCTAAGGATAAGTTAGGGTTAAGTCCATAAATGACCTTGAAAGGCGTCCTTCCTATCGAGCTATGAGTGAAGTGGTTGTATGTGAACTCGATGATGCGAAAATAAAGATCCTAATCATATAGATTCTTCCTAACAGTAGCTCAAAAAAGGTTGTCTACGGTTCTATTCATAACTTCTATTTGGCCATCTATTTATGGATGGCAGGAGGCACTAAATATGAGCTTAATGCCAAGTAGAGGTATGTAAGTAGGTTAAATGGACCAACCTGGCTTAGCCTACTTTAGCTCGCGGGTTAAGTGGGTCGAGCTCATTTGGTTCGCTTTTTAAATAAGTTAAAAATTCTTGACCCATCCTATTTAAAAAGTAGGTTAAATTGGCCGACCTAAATTGGCCTACTTTGACCCACGGGTTAAACGAGCTAAACTCATTTAGCTCACTTTTAAATAAGCTAAAAAACCTTAGCTCAAACCCATTTTAAAAGCGGGTTGAACGGGTCAGCCCGTAGGCTAAAACCTACTTGCACACCTCTAATGTCAAGCTTTTTCCATAAGGTTTACTAGAAGAAGCTTGTAAATTTCGAATCACGATCAGATATAATACTTCTTGGAGCTCTATGTAGCTGCACAATCTCCTGCAAAAAGAGGTTTGTAACAAATAAAGCATCATTAATTTTTTGCTAAGAGATGGAGTGGCTCATTTTACTAAATTGATTCACCACCACCATAATAGAATCATGTTTTCGAAGTGTCCTAGGTAGGACGAGCATGAAATCCATACTTAGATCGATTCATGGCCACTTAGGTATAGGTAGAGGTGCATATTCTTCATATGGCTCTTTTCTTCCCTTAGCTTGTTTGCATACCCTACAATACTCAAGAACTTTGTGTATATCCTTAATCATCCCAAGCCAATAGAAGTGTTCCCTTAACAACTCAGCAATTCACTTCTTGCTAAAACAGTCGGCTAAGCCTTAGCATAGACTTATCTTCCTTGGCTTAAATAGAATCGATCACTACTCTTCCAATGTTGCGTTTGGCCACTAAGGGTCTAAAGTACGGATCATGTTCATATTGGTTAGATAGGGTACCTATTGAGCTTGATTTTTCCTAATTTTTATTGTTTTTCTTAATTCAATCAATATTAAACCCTATCTATTTAATATTAATCATCGACTAAAAATTAAGGACAATCTAGATTTTTAAATATGTTTTAGAAAAAAAAAAAAACTTAGAGTCACAGCTTAATTAGGTTCGAGAAAAAAAAAATCGATTGATAAATATATTAGGTGGATTGATTTTAACCTAGACACTAGAATGTGTAAAAACTTATCTAAAAATGGTTTTTAAAAACAAAAAATTTGAGTTCGGGGGCTAACCTATTAAACCTTAATCAGTTACCACTTTTAACTCTTCGAATTTAATTTTATCTCTTAATAATACCCTTCTAAAAAATAACATTTATTCACATGCAACTAAGTAAATTCAATTGAATCTAAAAAAAGGATAAATTGAACAATATTAGAAAAGGTGGAAAAAAAAATTTTCTATATTTTTAGTCATCCCGTAGTTTCCTACGAGTGCTTACATACCCGTTATTCGAGATCAGACTTTTATAGGTCATTTGGTAAAACTTTAATAGGTGAGTTCATTTTAATCTTAAATAATTGGTTGAGTTTACATCTTTTAGCCATTTTATTTATTTTGGAAAAATTCTAGGGAAGGGTCTTAAATTGTTTTGTTTTTATTTTTGAAAATTCTAAAAAGTCCTTAATTTTGAAAATAAAAAAAGTTGATTTTATTTTATTTTATTTTTAAAAAGAGCTTTCCTAAGTGGTAAAACGTTATTCATTTTTTTATTATTTTATCTTTTATTATTTTTATTTTTTTATTATTTGTATTTTGATCGAACAAAGAAATTAAGATAAATAAGAAAGAAAAAAACTAAGCCTCCCTAACCTTTTTCTTTTTCTTTTTTCTTTTCCTTTTGTTTGTTACAATTACAATAGAATTTATAGAAAAAAATACGCAAAAACTGAAATAATTCACAAGAGAGGGCCAAACTAAGAAAGCAGCACACGGATTAGTCTTTAAAGCTTGGGTCGATTCAGATGTGGAAGGTCCATTTAGGGTGATTTGACAACCAAAATGAGTAAGAGATGGTGGTTTTATGAGAGTTTTACTAGGGATATAGGGGGTAAGTGAAGTGCCATAGTTAATGGAGGTGTTTTGGGCGATGGTTGGCAATGGTGGCTGGTGGTAGTTTAGATATTGCATGGTTGGTGGTTGCTGGAGGTTCAAGTGGGACTTGGGTTGTTGAGCATAGAGAGTTTGGCTGCAGTAGTAATTTGAAGCAATAACTACCCTAAGTTGGTGGTTTGAGAGAAGGTTACGATGGTTGCGAGGGTTTCAATGGTAAAGGAGTTATAAAGTACGACAGGAGTTGTGGGTAGTTACTATAGATAGCTTAGGGCTTGAGAAGGCTATCTAGGTGGTTGGTTTTTCTTGGATGTAGCTATGTTGGTTGCAAAGTTAGAGAGAAAGAGAGAGAGAGAGACTGTGGTGGAGAGAGAGAGAAAGAGAGAGAATGGGACGAGTTTTTAGGAGCTTAAGGATGTGTTTCTAGTGGTTGTTTGAAAATTGGTGATGGCTAATGCTGGAAAAGAATCCCCAATGCCTAATTTATACTATGCAACATGAATTAAGATTAGGATGTCAAAAGAAAAGATTAAATTCGCCATTCCAATTAATGGGTTTGATAAATTTTAATTCTAAATTAAACCTAATCCTTCATAATTTAAGTGAAATGAGTGGTTAAAATGCACTCTCTAATCTTCATTGTTACCTAAAAATACACTTAAGAGCTTAGATAGTTAAAGATGGAGCTTGGATTGTAGAAATCATACTTGAATAAAAATGAACTTTCTTCGATTTTTGAGTGCCAATTTGACCCAATTAATGAATGTATGAGGCTACATTTTCAGATTCAATGCATAGTACTCCAAGTGTTCTTTGCAATTTCACTATTAATTTGGTGAAATCGCAAAGATAAATGGATCCAAAATTTCCTTGGAGTAAGCTATCCAGGAGGATGTTGCACAAGAAAACTGGGAAATGTGTAGGAAAAGGAAAGAAAGGGGGAGAAAGAGCTTACTAACGTGACGCCACATCAGCTTTGTGGCTAAGCAAGTGTGCACCCCTTGCCACATGTACTTTGCTAAAGAAAAATGAAAAACAAAAACAAAAATAGAAAAAGAAAAAAAGAAAATGGCACAAAGTGCCTATTAAGAGACTTGAACCTATGACCTCTAACTTATATGCAATACTAAGTCCAATTGTATTACCATCAAGTGGTTGTCCTTTGCCTTATTTTATGGTACAAACAAAATGTACTTAAACTAAAAAGTAGCCTAATTTATTCTAAAAACTATCCAAGCAAATTAATCTATCTAAAGATTCAACACAATCTTATTTTTCTAAAAATCTATCTTACTTAAAAAGTTCTATTTTCTTAAAAGATTTATCGTTCTATATTTTTATATATTTTTTCTTTTTTCTAAATTTTCTATTTTTTTTATTTTTTTTCTAAATTTTTTATTAGTTTTATTTTTCCTAAATTTCTATTTTTTTTATTTTTTTCTAAATTAAGACCATTTTTTCCTAAAAAAGAAAATTCTAAAACTATAGGGAACAACAATGGGGCGTCTATAATACCAAAAACAAGTATTCTAGCTTGCAATATTGTGACAGGAACATGCCAACGAGAAAAGGCATCAACCATAGTGTTAGAACTTCTCTTCTTGTACTTAATGGCATAACAAAAGGTTTCCAAGAACTTAACTCATTTAGGATGATGTCAAGAGAGTTTCTATTAGCCTCTGAGATACTTGAGAGATTCATGGTTTGTATAAATAATCAATACTCTTGGTAGTAGGTAGTGTTAATAGTTTTGAAGAGTTCGAATGAGGTCATAAAATTCTTTGTTATGCGCTAAGTAATTTAGCATGACACCTCTAAGCTTCTCACTAAAATATACAACTAGTTAGCGCTCTTACATAAGAATAGCTCCAATGTTGACTCCAAATGCGTCATATTCTGGTTCAAAAACTTTCTCGAAATTGGGCGGGATAAGTATAGGGGTAGAGTCAACTTAGACTTTATCTCATCAAAACTACTCTAAACTTTCTTAGACCATTTAAATTTAGAGTTCTTGGTCAACTCTATCAATAAGGTAGCTATGGAACTAAAGTGTCAAATGAATCTTCGACAAAAAAAAAAAAAAAAAACTAGACCATGAAAACTTCTTACTTTAGCAGCACTAGTCAGCACTAGCAATTTGAGAATAGCTCGAACTTTTTTGTCATAAACTCTAATTCCTCCTCCAGAAACAACATATCTAAGGAATACTACCTTACTCTAACAAAACAAACATTTCTTTAAGTTATTAAATAATTGCTCAACAAAGAGGATATCAAACATAAATCTCAAGTGCTCGACATAAGAAATGAAGTTAGCATTATATACTAGAATATCATTAAAGTAAACAACAACACATTTACCAATCAATGATCTGAGAATATGATTCAAGAGCTACATAAAGGTGCTTGGTGTGTTTGTAAGGCCAAACGACATTACCATCCACTTGAATAGATCGTCCTTCATTTTGAAAGAACTTTTCCACTCATCTCCAAGTCTCATTTGAATTTGGTGGTAGACACTCTTTATGTTGATCTTCAAAATACTTGTGCACCATGTAACTCATCACGCATATCATCTAATTGCAAGATCGATTGCCAGGCTATCAATATATATTCTCCATGAGCCATCCTTCTTTAACACTAGGATAGCTGATATAGCACAGTGGCTCATGCCATCTCGAACATACTGTACTCAATCAACTCATCAACTTATTTCTTTAACTAGGTTCCTTGGTTAGGATTAAGTCTATAGGCATGTTAGTTAAGTAAAGCAACTCTAGGTTGGAGGTTAATGCAATACTCAATACCTCTAATAAGGGGCAAACCTTCCGACAACTAGGTAGGAAACAAGTCAACACAATCCTTCAGTAATGCTTACACCTCGATAGGTAATCTCTGACTAACTTCAACTTTAGTAGGCTCTTGATCGATAAGAATACATACTTTTCTATCTTAACATCTTTGGAAAATTAGGTTTAGGAAATCACTAGATTTCCTCTAGAGTGATCTTGAAATCTTCTCTTGCAACTCCTAAACTTCTTTAAAGCTTATTAAGGTCAATGTAGCCTTCTTCCTATCCTTTTAGAACATATAAGTGTCCTTATGTCTATCATGTAGCACCTTCAAATCTAATAGCTAGGATCTACCAAGTAGTATGTATGAAGCATACATAGGTAGCACGTCGCATAGTACCTCATCCTTGTATCTATCACCAACAGTAATCGGTATTCTAACTTACTTGGCAACAGGTATACCTCTCTTCTCATTTAGCTAGTGAATCTTGTAGGGTTTAAGATGAGGGTAGGTTAGTGACTTCAAAGCCTTTACTACTCCTTGGTACAACTCCCTCCGTCGATAATCAATACACATAGTTTGCCATTCACTCAGTAGTTTGTATGGTAGAGGTTCTCTCTCTATTCATTCTTGTTAATGATAAAGGTATTAAGAGATCTTTGTATAACCATATAGTAGTCTCCCATTTCAAGTCGGGTTATGACATCTAAATCTTCTTGAAACCCTTTTAGCAGTTGATTGACTCATATTTCTTCTTCCTCATCTTTACTAGCATTCTTTACTTCAAATTAGGGCTTCTCTCCCTTAATAGTCATGATGCGTCGATTAAGACATTGACTAGCCACATGCCATAAACCAAGGCAGTTGAAACACTTTATTTCTTGGGTCTTCCTATCAAAGCTTTGACCTTGATCCTTTCAAACCTCAAGTTCATCGGCCTTAATCTTTCCTTAGCCATCTTTAGGTTTGCTTGACATCTAACCTCGATAGTCTACTTTAAGGTTGTATTGAGCTCAGTCATATCCAAGTCGACTCAGCATACCAGTCTTGCTCAGTAAACCTGGTCAGTTACTTAGCACTTAGTTGATCTGATTTCGCCTCAACCTTCCAAACCTTTATGCTATTCATGTGGTCTTATCTAAATTTTTGAGCCTCTATATTTCCATTATATTACCAATTTCAGATCTTAGTCCAAAAATGAATTGTGCTATTGTCTACACCTTAAGCTCATCAACATCACATTAAATCATTTGCAACTGGTACTCCCGTACATACTCCTTTACTGATCGGCTACCTTGCTTGAGTTCGTAGAGGTGTCGGAGAGTGTCTTACTCATAGTGTTTTGGACCAAATCTCCGCCTCAAAACTCTCTTCATCTCATTTTATATTCGGATTTCACATCGTGTTCTCCGGCATACATTTTGTAGTTTCTTCCACCACATTATTACATACCTAGAAAATTCTAAAGTAGCTACTCGAATACATACAGAGTCCTCGTAATTATAGAGGTCAAATATCTTTTCAATTTTTTCTTCCCAATATAGATAGTCATTAGCACTACTAAACCCATTAAAACTCGGAATTTTTACTTTGAGATGCTCGACTCTTTTAGGGGCTCAAAGCTTACGCTCTTCAAATCTATCATACTACTCCTCCTCCTTATATTCATCAACTTTATCCAACTCAAGTCTCCTCCTCACAACCCTTTCAAAATGTCGAGGTGGAGTTAGGTTCACATCAATAGATTCAAGTACTTGATGTTTACCTACCTATCTTCTTGGCCTATCTCTCACTTTTTGACCTTATTCATCAACTCTTTCTTGAGGTTTAGTCTTTACAGCCCTCTGTACATATATAGTCAGGTTGGCTACAATAGCAGCAAGGTCTTGCAATTGTTTATTAGTAGTTCACAAGGTTTGTTGGGTAATACAACCGCAACCATGAGCATCACTCATCATTAATCTCCCCTTGAGCACTAGGATTCAATATTCTCAATATAAAAATTCCGGAATTTCCACTACTCAACAGAAGATTGTAGACATCTTTAATAATATGATTTCACACAATGACTTAAGAACTTGTTTTGTTTTCCATTAGAGAAACAGAGTATAATAGAACATACACATTAACATGAAATACTTCAACAGTAAGCTTTCAATTGCAACCTCAAGAGCTGAGTTAATCATTAGGGCTTATCATAGAAGTTGTAACCAAAATGGGTCATTTGAGATATCGAAGAAGAAGGGATGAATAGAATAACAAACATAGTAACTTCTGTGAAACTACTCAAAGGATATGACACACCAATGAATACAACACGACTTAGAGCTTTACTTAATATGACTCACAAGCTAATACTAAGGTCTATTCACCACTAATCTTGAGCTACTTGGTAAGATTAGATAAAAGTATAAGAGAAAATATACTCGAAGAAAGGTATCTCATAAAAACTAAAATATTCATCAACTGAAAGGTGTAACATGATTCCTACTACAAAAGACGAGACTATTTATAGTAAGTCTATAGGATAATAAAGAAATATGTGCAATTACAATAAAGGATAATACAATATTACTAGCTCAGTACATTACTAAAAGGGTAAAAGTGAACAAATAGTATAAAGGAATATAGTACAATGCTAGAAAAAGGAACGACAGGTGGCATACCATGATTAGGTCCGCGTTCTGGGATCTTGGGGTACTATAGTTGAGTAGAGTTGATGTTTGGGCTACCGTTAATGAGTTGTGTTGGGAGCTACCAAGGTGATTGAATGATACGATAGTTCAGTAAGCCAAAAGAGTAGAGCTCGACGTATAGTATCTTAGACTTGGCACTTAACAAGTCAACTTCAGCACTTAGCAAGTCGACTTAAGTACTTGGCAGGTCAATAACTGGGTAGGAGTTCAAGCAGAGTAAGGTGTGTCCAAGCTAGGCCCTTAGAAAGTTTGTCTATTACTCTTCCATGTATAAGAGCTTCTCTTCAGTATCCAGACGAGAGAATCCTCTTAGTGAGAGATTAGAGGCCTTAAAGGGGAATGTAAGTGATGAGTTTGAAGGTTAGTAATCCATCAATTAGATACACCTTATGTAAGCTACATTTACTATATGATAGCAATTGAGAGATCAACTTCTATTATAGATTGATTTACATAATGAAACCATTATGACTCTTCATGTTCAGAGCGTAACAAGGTACACTTTGTGTAAGTTATATCTATGATAGTAACCGGTAACTAAGAGGTTAACCTTTACCATAAATTAGTTTAAACGGTGAGACTGTTATAATTTCTCCTGTTCGGAATGAAACACGATATAATGGAAGTCAAATATACTACCTAAATGTATTTGAATAGTGAAACTAAGATTTTAAAATATCATTAAACCAACTTAATTTACCCAAAAAATTAAATCTATAAATTTTGAATTATCAACAGAACTATCTTCAACATTAGTTTCTATGTCCTTTTATATAATCATCATTCTATTTGAGTTCCTTTTATATTAATGTCCATGTCCTATCAATCAAACAGATTAGTGGTTACTAACTTAATCTTTATCGCCATTGCTAGATGAAAGTAAAGGATAATTTACTAATAGTAATCTTCTTGCACAAATCCCAAAGGACTTTGAGGAAAAGAAAATTATCCCATGGTTTTAAATCTACAATTCTAAGGCCTTAAGCATACACCTACTTCTTCTTCTCTCTCCAAGACTATAGCAAAAAAAGCAAAAACATCTTAATGCCCTTATGAGGTAATGATGAGTTAACTATCATAGTGAAACACCTCTTATTTTAACTTCCACATTTTAATGATCAAAATTAATAACCAAAATAGTCTTTTACATTAGCTTCAATATTCTTTACTTCAAAACTTACTAGGTTAGATTAAAGTCTTCATTAGTTTCTATGTTTCTATACTTGAAACTGTTAAACCAAATCACCTTTTACTTTAGCTTTTATATTATGACACTTAACACAATTGATTCAAAAACACCTTTTATGTTAGCTTCTATATCACGCTGTGAATAGTCCACACATTCCTTTATACATAAAACGTTATTTATTACCTTCTAGTCGCATTGTTTGAAATTCATATATAACTTCCATATTATTCAAACTTTTACAAAATTCCATCAACCTTTGTCTAATTTATTCGAACTTCTTCTATACCAGTTTTTACTTTAACTAAACACTTAATAAACACGTTAGACATTTACCTTTGTTATCATCAAAACACTTTTAAACATAATTGAACATGGTAATGGTAATTCCTTGAAATAACTAATGAGTTTTATAAAGAGGAATGATTATTCTATTTTACTCTCATGAAGTCAATTAAATATGCCCTTGCTACTTCGTACTTCAACTTTCTCTCTAAGATATTCAATTTGAAAGTTTGTGAATTAACCTAGATACAAAACTAAGAAAATAAATATAACTAGAAATTTAGTTTGCAAGAATGTCTAAATAGTGGTTCATTATTTCATTTAACGGCTTCACTTCAATAAATGTTTTGTTTGGTAAATGGATTAAGAGCAGCAAAAGATTTCAATTGTTTACTAAATTATCAACTAACTCCACTTGAGTATAAGAAAATTCAGCCAATAATCCAGCATCTTTATCTTATCAAACATTGATGATTAATTAACCATATCAAGAGCCTAGGAGCTATAAGTTTGCACAAAGCAATTGGGCATTCTCATCTAAATTAGTCTAATATTATTAATGCTAAGAGTAAAATATTAGGTTTTCTTCTAAATGCAATTAACAATTTACAAAACATTTTTCATAACCAATCAGATTGAGTAAAATGTATTGAACCGCAAGTTTTAGTGGAAATCCACTAATTTCAAACACATTTAACTCAAACTACATGCCAACTCAAGTTATATCTCTAAACTATGTCATAAAATCATATTATATCGATAAGTAACTCATCTTAGAAGCATGAAGATGAAAAATAACATAAAACATTAAATTTTCTATTAATCATAAAAAAAAATATAGTGGACAAAAAAAATCATAAAGATATTTAGCGAGAGTTAGTGATAATGAAAGCTTGATCCATTATTTTTAGTTAAAAAATTTATCTCCTTAAGTTATAATAATCACTAAACTAAGTATATTGAAATGCAAAAGACCTTAGAGTTATAAAAGAAGTAAATTCAAGTTAGTTGATTCTATTATTTTACATTAAATAGCTTTTATATTTGTAAATCTCACACAACAAATTAGATTTTGATGGTTGAAGTTAGACTTTGTCTAACTAAAATTAAATAATAAATTTCTTCAGGAGAAAACACTATGATGGTCAGAGTATGACTTCATGGGCCAAAGTTAATTGGTAAGCTTTACATCTTTGAGGTATTTAATCTCAATTGACTAAGGTAACTCTTAGTAGAGTCAAAGTAAAGCACCATCAATCCATTTTTCTAAGAATAAACTCAAACAAAATGAAAAATGACTTCATTAAGCTAAAGTTTCCTATATAAGGCACTTTAAGCTTTGGATTTTCTTTAGTTGAGCGGAGTGTTATTCCATCCAATTGAAATAATCATTTCTTCTTTCTATCATCAACTTTAACCCATTGTCCTTTATACCACTTGATCTTGGCTTTTTGGCTAAACTTTTTGGATTACTCATGGGAAAAAAAAAATGGTTGCAAGCAAAGGCTACCTTTGAATGGAAACATACATAATATATGTTAAATGAGAAAAGTATATAAAGTAACAATAGATGTAGAACCTAAGGTATGTCTAGCCATAACACGGCCTTTCTTTAACCCTCTACTTGAAATTGGGCTAGAATAGCTATATGAGCCTTGTGTCATATTCACTTGAGATATATAGCTCGCTACTTGAATGCAATTACTTCTATATGCTGTCTTATTCTTTAGCCTAGAGTCCATAACCATTCGATACTTATCCACTTCACTTAAGTCAATAAACTTATATCATAATTCCTTAGTTATTTCATCTTTGCTCTTAATAATGTAATCCCTAATTTAGTGCTATTGCATGTGATCCTTTAGGATCTTGCTATAAAAGTAACATCCTATGTACAAACTATGGTAACCATCTAATAATGTTTATTAATTACTCAACATATTGAAAATTTGTCAAGGATCGAGACCCATTTTTTGACATGATTATTTATGTGTACATAGTTTTGATATATTATCAAGTAAGAATTTAATAAGTGTTTAATCAATGAAAGTTTCAGGAGGATAACAAGATCCATTGAGTCTAAGTTATTGAGTAAACCCAAAAAAATAGGTCAAATTTGTGATGATAGATATCATTCATGAAATTGATGCAGGTTATTAAAGCTGAGAACAAGAACACACCTAAGTGGCTTATGGTTTGGGTCTTGATCAAAGAGATCATTTTGAAGCATTGGGTGGTTTTATTGAATATGGCTAGGCATTGTATCAAATGCGCTTTGTTATGGCATAGATGCCATAATTGGGACCTAGATAGTCGCATATAATAATATAAGAGGTGAAATAAATTTTAATTGCTAAAGGACAAGTATACGAGCATTGGATTATTGAGAATCGATTATCAATTTAGTGTAAGAATGTAAAATTAAGATCCTCTGAAGTTAATCAATTATGCTTATTCCTATGAAAGAAAACAAGAAAATTAAAAAAAAAAAAATGATGTGTTTTGAGACTTCTACAGTATTCTTTTTAATAAATAGATAATCTATGTTTTATAAGTATTCATAATTCTAACTTGGGTTATCTGTCATTTTTAATTGGTCCATAATAATTAATGTAACAAAATAATAATATTAAATATTTATTTAAATAAATTAAGAAAAAATAAAAAATATTACAAAATGACTTTTAATAAAAGAAAAGTTAAACATTAAAAAAAAGTTGTCGTTGCAATGGTGGGGGTATTTTGACTACCCTACAACTTGAAGATATCCCGTAATCATCTTGAGGGTTTAATATGTCAATCAGTTAAAAAAAAAAAAAAAAAATCAAAACACAGGTAAATTTTTTCGATCACGTGCTTGCAAACCTTTAACGTAACCGCCAACCAAACTTAGGCCTTCAGGTGATTAGCAATGGCTCCAACAATTATAATGGAAGATAGTTCTATATTTTACAATTTTTATTTTTATTAAATTACTTATATAAATATATTTAATTATTATGAATTAATCAAAGGCTAACAAATGTTCGTAATTAAAATTAACAAATGGTTTTGAAAGCGAGTTATGTATACTTGCTAAAAAGAAAAATAAAGCTTACTTGTTTGCAAAACCCTTACAACACACGTCATATTTTAATAATTTTAGTAAAAATTAATTGTTATCTAAAAAAAGAATTTACCTATAATCAACTCAAAAGCTGATTTTCCTAATATTGTTCTCTCTTATATGTAGGTTCCAAAAATATGGACCTGATGGCTGATCCTACTTCTTTTGAAATTTTATAGCACTTTTTTTTATGAAGGATAATAACTTATTCTACCTCGTTTTTTTTTTCAAAAAAAAAAAAGGAAAAACATTTGCTCATCTAAGAGGAAATGTTTGATTCAAATTCATGGTGAGTAGATCCATTAACCTGTCTCTATCCTGTCGACGTCTGTTTAGAGCTATTGAAGTGCACTGTAGGTAATAGGAATTAGTTTATGACAATCTCTAAGCTAAAGCTGAGCTGTCCCAAGCCAACGTCGACCTACCAAAAGCTGAAGCAAACCTATTCCAACTTGAGGTCGAATTGTTCAAAGTTGAGGCCAATCTACTTTTGTCGAGGCTGAGCTAACACTAGAAGGTTGAGAGGAAGAAAAAGAGCCACTTGGCATCAAGTCTTTTATTTGCTGAGAAGCTGAGAGACCACACAGCCGCAGCCTTAAGGCTAAAGATCCACTCATCATGGCATAGGGAGACTAGTGTCGACTAACCATAAAACTCGGCAACTATGGGCTGACCTTTCAAGTATCTTAGCTAAGTACTGCAACACTTTAGAGGCTTTAACTTAAACCCAGACATCTAATTACAGGATCTACCCAGTTCCAACCCTGCTCCTTCTACGACAACTAGAATGATTGCATACCGACTTCTTTTGTTAAACGTACAATTTTGTATTCTTATGAATATTTTCTTTATTTTAATTATGGGCCCATTTTTTAAGGTTTAAGGCGTTGTGCATTATTTACAATTTTGCCACTAAAGTTTTTAGGATTTACCATAAATAGCAGCATTTGTAATTAGCTGGACAGTGAAGAATATATATATAGTGATTACACTTGCAACTTTCCTCTTTTGAGTAAGGTTATTTTTTAGCTCTTAGAGCTTGTATTTGCTAGATTATTGAGTGTTGGTTAACTCTTTAATCTTTATTGTGTTCTTATCAATCTTGACCTTAAGATTGTGGTGAACCTCTCATTTAAGCTAATTAGTAAGTAACATCTAACCCTTATTTGAATCTCGAGTAATATTTAGTACTTGTGAGTTGTATCAAACCCTATTTCAAGCTCAACTCTCAATTGTGTTTGGGTCTTGGTGTGTGATATCCATACACATTCACTGTCAAAATCCCCATTTTACTTCCTATTCTTCATACCCACTTGAACCCTGACTACCCATTTTAGTTCCAACCTACTGCATACATTCGAAGCCGTATTATCTTGGTATCAGAGCTTTGGGGAGATACACGTACAGTGTTCTTCAAAGTCTACTTGATCGTTTGAACATCTGTTAGTTGTTCTGTAGTGTAGTGTCTTGTTCTTGTTTTTAGTAGTTGTAGTATTGTACTGCTGCTGAGTCGAGTAACAATAATTTCAATAGTTGATTCTAGTTGCTGTGGAAGTGTTTTTCAGTAGTGGTAACTATAGAAGCCAAGTAGTGATCGTTTCTAGGTTACTGTAATTGTGTTTTGTTGTAAATCGTGTTATTCAAATTTCCTTTAAATATCACTATATGAACAAGAATGTCTAAAGATAGTGTCAATAATAGTGGAGATAGTCCTCGTAGAAGCTTGAGGAGATGCATTGATTACTTAGAATAACAGATTTGGAATCTCATTGATTCTATCTAGGAGTTTGCTAATATAGTTAGAAGCCATAGATGTATTGGCCAAGATGGAAGAAGGGAACAAACATCCACTAGTAGAAGTGGCTCTAACGAGCTTAATGATGATGGACAACAACCACAAAGGGCTGCTAAGCTAAGAAGGGGAGAAAACCAACTTGTACCGAAAAGAAGCAATTATAGGAGTGTTAACTCTGAGGCGAATCAAGGAGCTCAAAGAAGAGAGTTGAGGCTGAGAAGAAATATGGCCAAGCAGAGCTTTAATAAAAGTGGCTGATCCAAAGTGAACCGACTAGCTAGGAATGTAAGGGATGAACCCTGAGCATATAACTAAGGACTTGACAACATCAAGCTCAAACTATCGACCTTCAATGGAAGTAGTCGACCTGAAGAGTTCCTTGACTAGGTTCCTCAAGTCGAGAAGTTGTTTGAGTGTTATGAACGTGATGACTGAACAAAGGTTAAGCTAGCTTCATTATCCCTTATTGAATATGTAAGTCTTTGGTGGAATAAATTGATTGCCAAGCAAGATGTCGAAGGAGAAGAGACGATCAAAACTTAGAGGCTTATGAAGAGGTTGATGAACTAACGCTTTGTGCTGACTTACTTCAAGTAGGAGATGCTCCAAGCTTTCCAGCACCTGAGATGGGTTCGAAACATTATTGAGGAGTACTTACAAGAGTTTGAAACTCTGATGACTAGGTGTGAGATAGCTGAGCCCTAAGATCTCACTATTGCTAGGTTCCTGAGTAGACTCTAAGATGACATTGCCGGCATAGTTGAATTGTGACCATTCAACTCATTGGACGAGTTGATTAATTTAGCCTTAAGGGTAGAGAGATAAAGGAGAAAAAGACACCAAAAGCCGACTAATCGTCTTGTTGCAAACGGTGACTAAGAACAGACAAGGCCAATCATTGAATGGGTCCAAGCTTATCGAAAGCTCGAAAAGGAAGTGATAGAGAAAGTGCAAGAGAATAAAAGCGAATGAAAAGTAAGGAAAAACCCACTAATAGCTCTAATGGATATGATGCACCGATGGAACTTCTAAAGACTCACGACATATCTCAATATGATGCATGAGATGGTTCAGTAAGGTTTCTCGCTACTTAGCTTTGCTTAAGAGTTAGGATAAGAGTGAAATAAATGTAAACAAAGTAGTGTTTACGAGAGAAAAATATCAAGTGTATTAATATTCAATCTGATAATTACAACCACAAGTACAATGGTATTTATACCTGAGAATTTAGGGCAATATGCTTAAAAAGGAAAAGACAAAAAGGGTATTACCTTAAAGAAGTAATGTACAAGGGTAAAAATGAATATTTAAGAAAAGTAATGATTAGTATGATAGATTTTATGCGTGGTCCTATACACATGGTGGTAATATATTGATGGGGCCATTGGAGGATGCAGACAAAAGTATACTATCTGGTTACTTGATTGAGCAAAGGTGGCTAAGGATCAATTCAATCTCTTTCTCTCAACTTCTTGGCAAGGGAGATGCCGAGTCATTGGTAGATTTGGGCACCAGTAAGTAATCTACAACTTGGTATACTTCAGAAAGACGGGTAGTCATTCAGCTTAGCATAAAGAGTGACTTAATAAAGAAGTACTTAGCTTCGGTAGGAGTCAACTGGAGTAGAAGAATCCACCTTGCTAGGCCTTCCAATCTTTAGGCTTGACCGTGAGGTCAAAGGCCCAATTGCCTGATTCCTATCATCGACCTCAACTAATCAGCCCTAAACCTAAGAAGTATGCCGAGAGACGGCCAGAGAGGAAGATGGAGAAAGGTGAGTTTAGCTAACCTGACTAGGTCGAGACAAAGAAGGTAAAGACGGAAAAAGTACCCTATGCCAAAGTTTAAGAAGTTAAGTGCTTTAAGTGCTTAAGTTACGGACATATCACTTCTTAGTGTCTAAATAAAAGGGTCATGATCTTGAAGAGCGAAGGACTTGAAGCTTAAGTAGAGAGTTAGAGTGATAAGAGTTCAAAAGGTGAGTTGATAGAAGAAAATGTCTATGCTAATCTAGATGGACTCTAATCTATGATGAGCCGACCTATGGAGAGACCCAAGTTAGAGGGAAAACTTATTTCATATTTGATGTTTGGTGAATGGAAAGATCTGTTCCTTGGTTATTGATGGAGGAAGCTACACCAACATTGTTTCTACTGAGCTCGTAGAGAAGATAGGATTGTTGACTTACTCACATCCCTAACCTTATGGATTGAAGTGGTTTAATGACAAGGGTATGATCCATGTACATAAGAGAGCTCGAATAGCATTCAAGGCTGGACAATATAGGGATGAGATTAACTTTGATGTAGTACCTATGAGTGCAGCAAATTTACTTTTTAGCTGACCTTAGGTGTATGATTAGAAAGTGATCCATGATGGCTTTCTTAACACTTACAAGATTCGAAAGGATGGGAAGAGCTATTACTTAACCCCTATGAGTGTTGAGGAAATCTAGAGCAACTTGGCACCCATGGTGAAGAGACGTTTGTTCAACATCCAGGTTCGTGTTCATTGCTTAATGTTAAGGACAACTTCTTTTTAGCCCCACGATAATGATAGGTGTCGTATTTAAGTGTTTGCTGGTAGATATGGGGGCTTTGCACGTAGAAGGCCTGCAAAACAATACTCTGTGAGGGGATGCCGGAGGTTGTCCGACACGGCCACTCCAATGCTTAAGTTAGTAGTAGGGCTTTTGAGAGTAGAAAGTACTTTAGAATAATAAGCAAGCTTAGTGTGTAGAGTCTAAAGAGTTTTATCGCTAGGTAATGACTGGTATTTATAGTGGAGTGGCGTTGGTAATTGGAGATTAGTTAGTAAGGAGAGATCTTCTCCCGTAAGTATGGAAGAATAGGGTCGTCATGTCTAACGTATCTTACTTATTTCGTACGCAGCTATTTAAATCTATTTGATCTTTATCTTGTGCATTCAAGCCGTCGTAGAGCTTATTAGGCTTGATCAATCTAGGCCTAAGGTTTGGCTCATAGGGGCGAACCCCAAGCAACGAGTTGTGTCGAATCTGGTTAGGCCCAAGGGACCCATGTCTAAAGAGCCCTGTTAACACTTGCCTCGCCACCCCTTCCCCCCCTTCGAAGTCTCATTGCCGAGGCAAAGGCAAGGAAAAGGGATATATGGGCTGTTTAGGCATGAATGATCTGACTTTAAGGGGTCTAACCTGACGTTATGGTACTGATGTGGTAATTGTATAAGTCTAGGCTATAAGCCAGTTAAGGTGGAGATGTTAAAGGCAATGGATACCCAGGTAAAAAATGTCCAAGGTGGGATGGACCGAGGTGGTTAGTAGTTATTTTGAAGCAGAGTGCTAAAGACTTGGACGAGACTAAGCCTTAGTTAAGGTATCAAATCAGGACACCTTCGCATCTCATTAGGTAGGTGCTTTAAGACTATGAACTGGTTTGCCCAAACATTACTCATCATGGACCAAATAGATGTGACTGCACCATGTCTTTATCATACCGACTAAGTAGAAGTCAAATAGGCCCTAAAGAAACTTCTTATCGAAGGAATTTTTCGAACTGTGATCTTTATGCACACATTTTCAGTGTAATAAATGTGATGTGACAGGTGTCATGTTAAAGTAGACTAATGTACAGCTACATGTGCTTTGCCTTTTAAAGGTGATTATCTGATTAAAACACTTTTCATGTGTCTGTTATGTAGCATTACAAGGGATTCGTACGTATATGGATCCCTATAACCACTTGCACGGCTTCCTAGATGCTTTGCCTATAGATAGCAAGGTCATAATTAAAGACCACTTTTCTGTAATCTCTTTACTCTACCATTACAAATTCTACATTTACATAAGACTTTCTTCAAAAGTTTCTCAAGCTTCTTTCTTCTTCACATATTACAACCATGTCAAGTAATAGAGGTGAGACTAACTCATCTTCATCGCTACATGTCTCTAGCTTTGATTCTATAAGGAGTGACCGTCCCCAAACAAGGGAGAATGAGGTCTTATCACTAGCACAACTTGACAAACCTCTTAGGATGGCCGTAGAGGTGCTTAATAAGGCTAAAATTACCAATGCCATCCCAAGAGATGTATATGTGTATGCCCCCTACCGCCTTCGAAGGATTTGCTTTATGCTCTTAAGACAAGCAAGGGGCCTAACAGCCGAGTAAGCAAAAGTAAACAATCTACCCTCGATTGAAGTATAAGTAACTTTGTTATCGAGGCAAGGCAACCCTTAGATGGTAGATGAGGTTGTTAAGCAGGGACGAATAGGTAGCCCTACTATTAGAGAGGCGCTTCATGGTGTTTGATAAGTGCCTAAAGTTTAGGTAGCACCTCCCTTTGAGTCGCTTCGAAAAGGAATTCTTCAACTATTACTAGTATAGTCTATCGTAGGTCCCTCCTAATGGATGGAGGGTGCTAAAGGCTTTCTAAGCACTCTGTGACTATCTAGTGGTAAAGGCTACTCTCAAGCTCTTCAGTTAACTTTACATGTAGAAGAGTGTTAGGGGGTAGCCTTACCTTTAGCCGCACTCAACAAAGAGGCTATCACATAGCCTTATAGATTCAATGAAGGGTTGGCAAGATGAGTATATGGTAGTTGAGCTACTCGAGGAGGTAGACTTTTAAACGTGATGGACCATGATGGTCCGTACTAGGAGTGAGAAGGGGCTTGGTACTAGTGACACTAAGGCTGCCAAAGAGATCTTGGCCTTCATGGTATTTAGACATGGCGAGGAGATAAATGTTATAGAGATTGTGGAGAGGTATTTCTGGTATCCAATCTTCGAGCTCTTTCCTAGCATAAAAAAAGCTATGGTGAAGATATGGGCCGAAGGTATAGGTTTGTTCTACATGCCTACGTTTGTTGTGCTAGTGTTGAAGTGCTTCGTCTAGTGCTTGTAGGATGGGAGGACCTCCTTGGCTGTGTCAGTCATGATAGAGTTTTATGAATGGTAGTAGTAGATTCTTTTGGTTTCGTCTTCTTTTCCTTTTCTAACTTCGAATTGAATTTCTTACAAGCAAAAATTTGACTGAAAGGGTACCTTGTCCTTTTGTGGATGAGTTGATGAGTTGCCGCTAAGTGAGAGCCAGGATAGAATAACCGAAGGGAAAAATAGTATGGGAGAAGCTAGGGCTTGGGGAGACCTATAGGGGACAATTGAAGTCTGTTCCTTAGGGGATTCCCATTGGTATTCAGGACAAGCTATTGGATGTAGAGCCTTAGGGCGTGCCTTTACTTGCCCTTACCCTCGTCCCCTCCACTAAGCCCATTGTCATGGGTGACAAAGTCGCTAATGTGGAGGGGCTTGACGTTCATATGCTTTCCTCTCCATAGGTGAAGGAAGAAGAAATGGTTGAAGGGATCACCCTACCTTAGGTGGCTGACCGAAAGCGGAAGGCTCCCGAGACGGTCGGGGAGCCAAGGCTTGGAGTTAAGCAATAGAGAACCTTGGTGAAGGCGCCTTTAAGCCAAGGGAAATGGAATGAGTGGTCGATGGCTCATCTCTATCATAATGTTGATGACATGGGGGACAAATTTTTTGACGTCCTGAACAATTTTAAGTTAATGGGGACAGGGCCGAACTCATTCCAAGAAGTGTCGTATACCTCTTGAGATGAAGAGTTCTTGAGGGGAGTCCTCAAGATGGAAATGAAGAGGGTTAAGGGGAAGCTCTTGATGCTGAAGTAGGAGGTTCATGCTAACAATCTAACGTTGCAGCATCGGACACTTAGTTACCAAGCTTTAATGGGGTCTCACACCTCCAACAATTGGGCTATCCTCGAAGGGCTCTTTAAGGAAGGTAAGGACAATCCCATAGAGATAATGGGCTACCTAAGTACGCTGATGCAGCAAGTAAGTCTTTGTTATTTATGTATTAACATGCTTCACTTGTTGTTGTGTTAATGGTGGTCGTTGTTTTCAATTTGCAATACTACGGTCAAGTGTTACTTCAACTGAATAAGTATGATGCTGCATAGAAAGTGGTAAAGGGCTTCAGGGAGGAGTTATGCTAGGTTGAGAAGCATTTGCAAGAGGTAGAGTCTTCTACAAATAGATATTTGGAAAAATTCTCTAAGGCTAACAGGCGCTTGCACCATTCTTCTATGTAGGTATCAAGGCTTTAGGTGTAGCTTAAGGATGTGGAGCGCAAGAGAGAGAGTGCAAAGAAAGCAACCAAGAAGGTCAACCACTTGAAGGCTTAGCTAGAGGAGGAGTAGAGGATGAAGGCTCACCTCTCTCAAAGGTTGGATGAGGAGGGCAAAGCTAGGGCTTAACTTAAAAAGGAGAATGCCAAGTTGAAGGTGTCGGTCGCTAGGTTGCAAACTGAGTTGGCAATGAAGGCGTTCGAATGGGAAGGTGTTAAGGCCACTTCGTTAGAGTTGGTCAATTTGAAGGTCGGGTTAGAGCAGTAAGTCCAAGAGTTGCAAGGAAGGGTTTTAGAGATGGAGGAGATAATCTTTAAGATGGAGAGTGGAGAGATCCTCAACGATGCTACCGCGAAGAAGGCTATGGTCGATTATCAGGAGACAAAAGAGTGGTTGGAAGAGCTTGAAGACATTTCCATCGATTGTGCCCGTTACACCAAAAGGGAGGTGCTCTCCCACCATCTAGGCCTTGACTTGAGTTTCCTAGATTTTCTAAACTCCTTCGCCTTTAAGGAGAAGATGGAAGCTGAAGCATAAGAAAAGGAGGCTGTGCAAGCAACCAAATATGTTCCGGGTACCTTTTCTACTACTGGGGCTAATCAGATTGCTCGTACATTTACACCTTCCCTAGTAACTTAGCAGGAGCTCACCTCGGAGGATGCCTCTCCAAGAGCTCAAGATCAGGGCAATCCTTCTACCGACCCTCATCAGTAACCTCTTGCCTTTGCTCCAAGACAAGACCTACCTCCTTTATTGGCATCATTAGATCAGTGTTCCGAGCGGATCAAGGCTTTAGACATTTCTAAGTTGCTAGAGTTAGCTGATCTAAGGCGATAAGGTTTTTTTTTTTTTTTGAAACATGTGTATGTCGAGCCGGGATGTTGACCTTTACTATGTAATCCATTAATCAATGAATGAACGAATTTTTTGAAACATCCTCTTATACACCTGCTTTTTCTTTGCCATTGAATATATTTGCATAAGAATTCCTCTACGCAAGGGGAGATTACCCTTGCTAAGGTTAACCGAGGGGGGTCAAGTCTATGGCATTCTGACTTACTTAGTATAAAGGAGTTCCTCTGTGCAAGGTGTTTCGCCTTGCTGAGGTTACCCAATAGGATCAAGTTGATGGCATTCTGACCTGCCTGGTGGAAGGGAGTTCCCTATATAAGGGGTGTTTCCCCTTATTGACGTTACCTAAGGAAGGTCAGGTCGGTAGCGTTTCAACTTGCCTGGTGGATGGGAGTTCCTCTATGTAAGGGGTATTTCTTCTTGCTAAGGTTAATTGAGGGGAGTCAAGTCAGTGGCATTCTAACCTACCTAATAGATCATCTATTTGTCCTTTCAGGGGCTAGGATGGCTACGGAAAGAGGAGAGAGAGAAAGAGAACTAATCATGAAGTAAATTGTTCCATTACATTAATCTGGAAAGATGTACACAAGAATATGCTAGTTAAAATATAGCCGAAGATTATTGGCATTCTGTATGTGTGGGGTTAGCTTGCCATCTAGCCTTTCCAACTTGTATGCTCCATTATCTAAGCTTTCCTTGACTCTGATAGGGTTTTCCCAACTAAGGGTCAACTTAACGTATCCTTCATAGGAACTCGTGGCTTCTAGCTTTCAGCACACTAAGTCGCCAACCTTGAACTCCTTGTATCTGACCTTCTAGTCATAATACCAGGTAGCTTGATGTTTGTATGCAATTACCTAAGCAACAGTAAAGTCTTTGATTTCCTTGATGGTATCGACATTAGCTTGCAACAGTGACTTGTTAAGGGCAGCATCGAAACTTTGAGTCTGAATATTAAGAAGCTCAAGTTTGATGGGGAGGACTACGTTTGACCCTAAAGCTAAGCGAAAAGGGCTCTCACTTGTACATGTGCGATGGGTGGTCATATACCCCCATAAGATATTGGGTAGCTCATTGGCCTAGGTACCCTGAGATTGATCTACATGCTTCTTCAAGTTATCCAAGATGATACAATTAGTTGCCTCAACCTATCCATTTGATTAGGGATGAGCAACCAAGGTGAAGTATAGGGTGATGTAGTGCTTGGCGTAAAACTCCCCTTGAACTTGGGGTTATTAAATTGTCGCCTGTTATCCATGATGAGAGCATAGGGGACCCTGAATTAGGAGAGAATGTCATTTCTAACGAAAGATTTGACACTTCTCTCCATGATCCTAGTCATTGCTTTAGCTTCTACCCATTTCGTGAAGTAATCAACGGCAACAATTATGAAAGACAATCTTCCCGAAGCTTTTAGGAAGGCATTGAGAATATCAATCCCCCATTACACGAATGACTACGGGCTAGTCAGAGGTTAGAGGATGGTGCTAGGTATATGATTAACTGGCGCAAGTTAGAGGATGGTGCTAGGTATATGATTGATTGGCGCGTACTTCTAGCATTACGGGCACTTTTAGGTGAAGGCTTTCATGTCTTGTCTCATTATAGGCTAGTAATTCTTGAGTTGCAGTATACAAAGATAGAGGGCTTAGGACTGAATGTGATTGCTGCATACTCCGATGTGTAGCTCTTCCATAATACACAACCTTTCCCTTTCTCAGAGGCTTCGGAGCAGGGGAAGGCTGACTCCCTTGCAATACAAGACACCATCGATTAACTCATAGTTGGTCACATGATACAGAAGCTTTTTTGCCTCCCTCCTGTCATTTGGGAGTGCGCCTTACCCCAAATAACTTTGAATAGGATCCATCTAACTCGGCTTTAGTGCTGTTGTGGTCAATTCCAAAACTTCAGCCAAGCCTGGAGTTATGCTTTTTTCTGGTTGGTATTCTATAAGATTTTGCTATCCTTCACCTCGGGCTTCTGTATACTAGTGAAGGTAAGCTTGGATAGCCAATCTACTGCTAAATTCTCGAGTTGGAGGATCCTCCTGATGTCCTATACAGGGAATTCAACTAGAAAGCTCTTCACTTTTTTAAGGTACCTAGCCATAGTGTTGTTTATAGCCTCATATTTGACAGAGACTTGTTAAATGACAAGTATAGAGTCCAAGAAGATCTGCAAATGCTCAGAACCGATCTCCTGGCCTAGCTTAAGATCAGTGATAAGTGCCTTATATTTGGATTCATTGTTGCTGGAATCGAACTTGAACTTAAAGGCATAATAGATTGTAACTTTGTGCAAGTCGATCATAACAAGACCTATTTCTCCACCCCCCGAGGTGGATGATCCATCAACGTGGAGAGTCCATACTAGTTTATCATCACCCAGTGGTGCTTCCTCGTCCCTTGTATATTCTACCATGAAGTCAGCCAACACTTATGTCTTTAAGGCCATTTGTGGCTAATATTGAATTTCGTACACTCTCAATTCCATTACGTATTCATCATCCGTCCAAACATGTTAGGTTTCTACAACATGGTATGTAGTGGTTGATCAACAAAAACAATTATCTGGTGTGCCTAGAAGTAGGGCCTTAGTCATCGTGCTATGGTAATAATGGCCAGGGCGAACTTTTTTGCTCGAGTGTACCTGACCTCAAGCTCGTGCAGTATATGACTGATGTTATATACTAGCTTGTATTCTCTTCCCTCTACTCTAAATAGTATAAAGGAGAGTGCCCAGTTGCTTATGGCTAGGTACAAAAGTAAGTCTTCCCTATGGACAGGTTTGGAGAAGATTGGTGGGTATGCAAGGAAGTCCTAAAGCTGCTAAAAGTCAGTGGTACACTTCGTAGTCCATTCAAAACCCTTTAGATTTCTCAGGAATTTGAAGAACTCAACATATCTATCCGTACTCTTCAAGATGAATTTGCTCAATGCAGCTACCATGCTGGTGAGCTTTTGTACGTCTCAGACTGAAGTTAGAGGCTTCATTCCCCTTATGGCAATAATCTTCTCAAAGTTTGCCTCAATGCCTCTCTATGTTACCAAGAGGTTGAGGAACTTATTAGATCTGATGCTGAAGATGCACTTTTGAGGGTTTAGTTTCATGTTGTACATACACATCCGATCGAAGGCTTCTTAGAGTTCAGTGACATAATCAACCGATTTCTGGCTCTTGATGATCATGTCATCAATATACACCTCCATATTACCCCCGATTAGGGGCTGAAACGATTTTGTTACCATTCATTGGTATGTGGCCTCGGCATTTTTTAGTTTGAATGGCATTATGGTATAGCAATACTTGTCGTAATTGGTGACGAAGGAGGTATGGACTTTGTCCTTCGTGTCTATTTTGATCTAATTATACCTCAAGAAAGCATCCATAAAGCTTAGTAGGGCGTGGCTCGATGTAAAATTGATGACCTGATCGATCCTTGGAAGGGGGAAACAATCTTTAGGGTAAGCTTTATCGAGGTTGGTGTAATCAATGCACATTTGATACTTCCCGTTCTTCTTCTTTACTAATACCACGTTCACTAGCCATGTTAGGAACTTTTCCTCCCTCACGAAGTCGGCCTTAAGCAACTTATGCACTTCTTCTTCGATTGCGGCCTGCTTCTCTAGAGTGAAATGCCTCTTTTTTTTCCTAACAGGCCGCACTATGGTGTCGATATTAAGGCTATGAGTCACTAAGTTGGGCGAGATTTTGGGCATATTTGATGTCGACCAAGTGAATTTGTCCGAGTTTGCCTATAGGAGGGTGATAATTTCATCCCTCACCTTAGCTAGAGTCTCAATCTTGACTTTCGTAGTCTGCTCAGGTGAGGTTCCAATCTAGACGTCTTTTGTTTTCTCCTTAGGTTCACCCCTCTTAGTCGACCTCTTTTGCAGGCTTGTTTCTAAGGCGAAGATGCCATCTCCTTTGGCTGCCTTAACGTATAGCTCTCGTGAGAGCTTTTGATAACACCTGCATACTCCTACCTTAGTTACAGGTGAAAATTTGGCCTTTAGATGAAGAGAGGATGTGATCACCCTGAATGCATTCAGGCTTGGTCTTCCCAAGAGCACGTTGTAGGGGGAGGGGCAATCAATCACAATAAACTCTACGGGTTAGTTATGCCACGTGGCCGTCATCGCCAAGTTCTATGTTTAATGTGATGATACCTTTAGCTCAGACCAAACTTCCGTTGAAGTCGATCAGATTATGGTGGTACGGCTTCATTTTTACTAGTAGCTTCTACCTCATCCTCTCATATGTATGGAGGAAAAGTATGTCGGTGGAACTGCCAGTGTCCACCATAATCTTTATGACCTTAAATTTTGAGATCCTCGCCTTATCATCAAGGTATCTTGATGGGGGTGTATCAACCCCTTCAAGATCTTCATCGAAGAAGGAGATGAAAGTGTCCAACTTCTGTCTCTTCTCCCTTGAGACTAGCACCTCTGATGGGGTGTTAACCGAGTTGCTAGTACTCAGTTGGCTCCTAAGGTATGCCCACCCCCCCCCCCCCCCCCAATGATTATGCTTATTACACCATTGGGGGGTGCAGTCGTTGTTTTGTTCAGTATGGTCATTCTCGGTCCATCGTCTCTAAGGTACCTTATCTCCATTATTGTTAGAACAGTCATCATTCCTCAGATGGGCCACGTATTCGTTGAAGAAATTACACTGAATGACATATTTGAGCGCGTTCTTCAATAGGAAGCACTCGTTGATGGTCTAGTCGTAGTCATCATAGAGTGGCGTTGATAGTTAGAGGTCAATTAGTGGGGAGAGATCTTCTCCCGTAAGAATGTGAGAGTAGGGTCGTTGTGTACATGTGTCCTACTTATTTCAAACATAGCTATTTAACTCTATTTAATCCTTATCTTATATATTCTAGCCGCTATAGAGCTTACTGGGCTTAATTAATCCAGGCTTAGGGCTTGGGCCCATAAGGACGAACCCTAAGCAACGAGAAGTATCAGATCTGGTCAGTCTTGAAAGGCCTTTATCCAAAGAGCCTTGTCAACAATAAGAATCAACCTGCGACTATCTCCAAGTTGAGGTCAACTTATCCCAAGTCGACGCCAACCTAACAAAAGCAAAAGTTGACCTCTTCTAACCCAAGGGTTGAGGCCAATCTGCTTTTGTTGAGGCCAAGCTAACACCAGAAGGCCGAGAGGAAGAAAAAGAGCCACTCAACATCAAGTCTGTTGTTTGCCGAGAAGTCAAAAGACCATACAACCGTGGCCTCAGGGCTAAAGATCCACTTGGTACAGTATGGGGAGACTAGTGTCGACTAACCATAGAACTTGACAACTGTAGGCTACCTTTTAAGCATCTTGGCTAAGCATTGCAAGACTTCAAGGGTTCTTATCCGAACCTGGACATCCAATTGTCGAGCCCGCCCAGTTTGGATCCTACTCCTTCTAGGACAACTCGAATTATTGCATGCTGACTTCTTCTATTAAATGTACTATTTTGTATTCTTATGAATATTTTCTTTATTTTAATTGTAGGCCCATTCTTTAGGGTTAAGGCTTTGTGCATTATTTACAATTTTGCTACTAAGGTTTTTAGGATTTACTATAAATAGTAACATTTGTAATTAGCTGGATAGTGAAGAATATACATACAATGGTTACACTTAGAACTTTTCTCTTTCGAGTAAGGTTATTCTTGAGCTCTTAGAGCTTACATTTGCTAGATTATTGAGTGTTGATTAACTCTTTAATCTTTATTATGTTCTTATCGATCTTGACCTTAAGATTATGGTAAACCTCTCATTTGAGCCAGTTGGTGAGTTACATCTAACCCTCATTTAAATCTTGAGTGATATTGAGTGTTCATGAGTTGTATTGAATCTTATTTTGAGCTCAACCACTTATTGTATTTGTGTGTTGGTGTATGATATCCATACACATTCACTGTTAAAACCTCCATTTTATTCCCTGTTCTTTATACCCACTTGAAGCCTAACTACCCATTCTGGTTCCAACCCACTGCGTATACTCCAAGATGTAATAGTAGGATCCTTAGAAAGGTTTCTCACCCTTATTACCCTTGAGGGTACTTTTTGGCATCTCTCATAATACTATTATCTTCTAAACCATTTAAATCACTATTCTATATTAATAGAAGATACATTCATATTATAGGGAAAAGGAAAAAAATGTAAAAAAAAAAATTACAAAAATACTAATCTCGAGAAAATATTTCCAAGAATATGACAATAGAAATCGCTTCTTTAAGAGGTGATTTTAGTTCATGCATTTTCCTCTCTAAACTACACCCCCCCTTACATACACCCCTCATACTCTTGGCTCAACACAAAACAATTTTTAAATCAATTAGTATAGCTCTAATCAAATTTCATCTGGTTATATGTTAGTGAGATGTTCGGTTTTCTTCTCTTTCTCTAACTCATAGGTACGCACTTTGAATTAATAGAAAATCTTTTATTCTATATCTATAAGAATTGATATTGCAATATCGATTATTGCTATGAATTTGGATCAATCTAAAATCACCAATTCCAAACCAAATTCGCCTTCCCAAGATGTACTTTTAAACATGAAAATACTTTTTAATTATAAAGGCATGAAAGCGTTATGGAAGCTATAATTCCACTTTCAAATGGCTACATAGTGTTTGGAAACTAAGGATAAAATACAAATTTGAATGTGAAATATGAAAAGCTAATGACGCTGGCGTCATCGTCATGTAAGTGGACATGGGATTAACCTCTTGGATGGTATTTAGTAAATATGGGAACACTAAATATGATTCCTTCCACCTTCCATAAACTTGTTTAATCGCTTTATGTTTTGCTTCCTTAGTTCTCTTTATGTGTACAGTATAACCGTATTGTTTGCAAATGGTTACCTGTAAGTGTTTTTACCTTAACATTTGGTGACTTTTGTACATCCTTTATCATAAAGTAAGATAGGGTGTTTGAATCTAATTTCAAGTGGTCCTAGCTTATAGTGGGATTAAGGTACGTATACAGACCTATAGACCTACAAACTTAGTTATCACAAAGCATTCAGTATGTTGCTTCATACAAGCTCTAAGTCTCCACCTCCATCCCTTTTCCCAATCAATGCATTTGATAGACCACAATGTAGGTTCAGACTCCTTCATGACGAAGTTATAGTGGTTCATAACATGATGCATCCTCACAACTGTTTTTACATGTTTTTTATTTTCAAACCACATGCCTACCTTTAATACATTGCTGAAGCCCCATTCACTATCATTTATAATCCCCTTAGACGGCACCAGTTTATCCCTAACACTTACAGTATAGAAAGGTACGGGTTTCGACATTCTTACTGCGTCCACATCTATGGCTAACCTATGCCTCCAATTGTTTCACCTACGTGACCCTTGTGCTTCTTCCACTTCTTGTAATTAGCATTCACTAGAAACTAATGTCAACATTATAATCTATATCATTAGAATCTTTATCAATGTCCTCGTAAGCCAGTTCGTTCTCCACATCAGTATCTCACTCATTAGGTTCACAAGACATCCGACTACTGCTCGGTACATGACTTGGTGGGACTGATCGAGATTCGAACACCTAAGTTTCAACTTGCCGTCCAATGTTGTCGTTGTGCCCTCCAACATCATACTCAATTGTTTAGGGGTGGGGGGGTCGACAGTGGGTTCACTTTATGAATTTCAATATACAACTCTGCCAAACCACTTACTCCACCACATCCTACTAAGGAAGCCATTAGTTGTTGGACATCATAATCATTGCTAACAAGGATGGCATAGAACATGTCCTTAGTTCCACTTACAAGGAGACATTTATGAATCAACTCGACCCAATGGATTGTTATGCCAAATTGAAGTTGATTATATATCAATCCAACCAATTGGTCATATGTAGTCCCAAATGGAACTTTAACTACTGTTCTTGAGCGCCTTTTGTACTGCACCACATCCCTTTCTTTCACAATATTTCCACCAATATAACAAACCAACCTTATATTATCCATTTTACACTTGTTTGTCACATCAATTTCATAACTTTAGCGTTTGAAAATAAAAATACTACCTTATACTAATAGACATGCTCTATTAGATTTCATGAACACATCACCTAATTTGATTTCACCATCATAATCTCTTAATGGCACTAGATCCAGTACTTACTCTAACTAAAAAAAAAATAAAGAACTAACATCACCTCATCTATATCTCTCAACAATAATTATTTGTACAATATCACCTAATATACATGTGTACATAAAATACAGTAAATGAAAACAAATTTATGCAAAGAAAAACCATGTATATGTACATATAAAATATACTAACTAATGAACATAACATTATAAAAATATATATATATACATATATATATATATAATATACTAACAAACACAAATTTATACAAAAAAATATTAAGCTTATAGACAACGTAGTATAGAAAAATATTCAATGCACGTCTATGTTAAAGAAAGGACGAACGGTTTGCACCGTCTAAAAATTGCTGTGAACAATAATGTATGATGATGTATCAAGCAAAAACACTAATTCTTCAAATAACATGTACTTAAAATGAATCAAAACAAGAAAATAATCATACCTTTTCACTATAGATGTTCAAAGAGGGAAAGTGATAAGATTGTGTGGATTATCACCCTGCTTTGAAAAATTGTCCCATAACTGGATCTATACTGCGCAATTACTCCAAATCTACGATTGATTTGAAAAAAAAAATTGATCGAAATAACATATTTGGTTGAAGAAGTGTTTGTACAGTTTAGAGAGAGAAAATGATAATAAGAGAAGATGATGTACAGAATGATGGAGGTAGGAGATGGGGAAGATATATCCCCGTAAAGAGGTGATTTCTACTATCATAGTTTTGGGAATATTTTTTTAAGAATGGCATTTTTGTAAATTTTTATTTCTTTTTTTTTTCTTTTCCCCCATATTACATGTATTAAAGTAATTTTTTCATCAAACAATGGCATTTGAGATGATGTTATTATACCTAGGTAATATATATTATACTAATATGGGAAAGTGGTTTAAATTTAAATAACTAAAAAACAATACTAAATTTGTAACAAGTTGCTTCAAATTGTTTAAATAATTTTAAAATTGGATACTATTTAGTAATTCAATTTAAATTATTCTCTATATTAAAATTATATATATATTGTACATAATTTGGTAACAAAAACATGTTAATATGTGTGTGTGTGTGCATGTGCACGTGAGAGAAAGAGAGAGTTTGTGTTTTTTTTTTTTTTCAAAAAGATTATATATAATGAGTTATTCACTTTCATGACCTCATGTTCCTTGAATAATTTTTTAATGTGTTTTTTTTTTTTATAATAGATAAGAACGTTAAACTTAATTATTTTTATTCTTTTTTTAAAAAATACATTTTCATTTGCACATTACATACGCTCTTTAACTAGTTTATACCAAGTGGTATAAATAAAATCGAGTTACCTTAGATAAGACTATAAAATTACAGTGCAATACATATCTACTAACTTTAGAAAAAATATTACATAATTATAAATTATATAAAAAAAATTATCAAAGTACCATTACTAAATTTATATACTATGACTATATCATGTTTTTAAAATACGATATAAGTATAAAGGCACTAATATCGTATTTAGATGCAAATGTACTAATGAAGATGCGACATAGGTATTTTATTAGTATTGTATTTTGATGATACGATATTAATATATATAGTTATGTAATATAATAATAGTACATTGATAATATTTTTATCTAATTTATATTTATATAATATTTATTAATTTTAATGGTAAACACAATTTCACATGAAAATTATTTACCAAAGTTAAGTTTGGTTCCGGTATTTTTCCATATTTAGCTATTTCCTAGAAAGAGATGGCGAGTAAACCATAAATTGAAAACATCAAGATGAGAAGGCATTTATTTTACTGTAGAATCTATGTTTAGACAAACTTAAACTTTTTTAATGAAGCGTCCTCATTTTTTTCTTTTTCTTTTATTAGATAAAATTACGAAGCTTCCTACTTTTTGGTTGTTTTGGCTTGCTCTGGGAAGCTTCCTTCCTCCCTTCCTTCCACTGAAACGAGAACTAGCCCTAAAGCGTGGAGTTTTCCATAGACAGAATTTAATATCACTTTGAAGGTGAGTTCTTCGTAAATCATCCTTCCAAGTGACCTATCATAGGAAAGAGCTTGGGAGACAAGACGAAAATGAATAATATTAATTACAAATTTAAGGAGAAAACAATCATAAAGAAAGCTGATTATTATTATTTTTTTATTTCATTAATTATTTAACAAGAGTGCCAGAGCATATTAACATTTTCCATACTAATAGCTGTGGTATGGAAGGCGATCATAATGCCCCCACTTCATCTTAAATGAATAATCTTCATCTCATTCTCACAAGCCATGCGAAAGTCCTTCCACCGTATGTCATGTTCCGGTCCCTAATAGGTTGCAGTTATCGATAGGATAGCCCTGCCCGGGTAAGGACTAATATACAAGTAAAATTGCTACTAAATTTATAACACCTCATAAGCGTCTCTATAAAATAAAACAAATTAATGACCTAATCCAATCATCATTAAGTTAATCGATTACAAGTCAATAACAAACTAGCTCTAAGAAGTAATGAAGTTTTTAAAATTTCATTATGTAAACTCAACCATAATTATACTCCTTGTTTTTCTTAATTTAAATATGACAACATTATAAAATTAGAAAATCATGTATAAAACATGCCTCAAACATAAAAGTACTTGTTTTACAAAAAATATATATATACATATATGCATATATGTTAAGCTTTTAATAATTTAAGAAATATACTGAAAAACAATTTAAAAAAAAAAAAAAGAAGAAGAAAAAGAAGAAGAAGGAGGAAGGAAAAGGACAAGAACGATGGATTCTTTGTCAACCATAAGTCAGTGTGGTACTGTGCTAATAATTGCAACAAGAATCCGAAAAAGGAGCATAACGTCCTGACAGGAGATAAAGGACAATCCACTCATAACATAAATGAGCAAGTTGTGCCTTTTGAGAAAGCAACACCCCCACGGCATGCACAGCACATCTCTGTCTTGCATCGTCGACTCATTTCCACTAACTTCAAGCTAAACCCAACACGGGTGATGCTGACGCATACATGCTTGCTTGTATACCTCGCAGTGTAGACGATACGCATTCTATACTGTATGGTATATTATTGTTCCAAATATATGGAACTAGAAAAAGTAATAACCATGGATTATTAGATCTAATGGGAAAACATATTCAATAATTGGATGAGAAAGTAAGGAATAACAAGGAAATGGGTTCGGTTCCGAATGCCGCTCTGGTGCGTTGGTTAGACTATAGGAAATTATAAGAAGTATCGAATTAAATAAGAAGTTTAGAATATTTAATCGTATCACTTGGTTAAGATCTATTATATCGATTGGCATAAACCTTATTCTCCAAATGCAATCAACGACTTCAAATCTCTGTCCAATGTTAACGGTATAACATATTTGGAAGGAAAAAAAAAAAAAAAAGGAAGAAATCATATCAATAAGCTATAACCAATTTTAGTTTCGCAATCATATTATTGATTTTTATCCCAATGTTGACCTAGGTGTGGCCAACAGCATTTGTAGTCGCAGCCCAAGAAAAAACTAGAAGAATATGCCCTATCCAAGTTACGCTTGTAGGTTTTATATATAAAAAAGAATGTAGGTAAAAGAATAAAATGGTTTACTATAAAATCTATCATATGATTCATATGTTGCGTGTAATAAAAATATATATTAATAAAAAAATATAAAATTACCTTTGTTTTGACGAGAAGCATCATCTTTTTTTAGGGATGGAGTTCTATTGTAATCTAAATTCGATTTGTTATTTTTAAAATCTATTTACTATAAGGACTCCAAACTTAGTTCTTTTAGTAATATCCACAAATATGTTAATAAGAAAAAAATTTCTAATATTTAATATTGTTAGATAACTCGGATTAAAAATAAAAAAACTAAGAAGCAAAATATTATATCCACTTTTTCTCTAAATTGAAAATTACAGAACTCTTTTCCTACCCTTCTCTCTTTTTAAATATTAACTAAAATTAATAAAAGAAACTTTTATTTTATAAACTTTTCAGTTGTCACAATTTTTTAATTGCATGACAATTAAATATGAAATAAATAATAGACAACTTTTCAATTGCAATGAACTTTACAATTGCGATTGAATATGAAATTAATAAATTTCATATCCTTTCAATTGCCATAATTTTTTTAATAGTAATTGAGCATAGAATTAATAAATTCTATCTACATTTACACGAAAAGACAATAATAAAATATATAACTTTTAAAAGGTACTTAATAATAAATATATTCCATGCAATAAAATAAATTACTTTCAATTTATTATTTCAGATTAATTTATTTTAGCTCTGAAATAAATATTGACAAAATTTAATCTTGTCAAAAACTTTGTTCTCATTATTTATGCTATAGTATGTGACCCTCTAGTTTTTATACACGAAAATAATATCTATTTAAACATAAACTAAGATAATTGTCTAACAACAGTTATTGGTCATCCAACGTAATTGAAAATATATGATTTATTTACACATGTTCATATAAAGGAGGGACTAATAATATTAAATATGTGGTATCCTTTATTAGCAGGTCATATTCAATATACCTACTTAATTTTCAGCATCCATTTGTATAACTTTGATATCTTTTCCTCAGTTTAGTGAGAATGACTTTAATTATATAATATGTTAGTTTAAATATTTATATCTCTTCTAGATATTTTAAGGACAATTTTTAGATACTACGATGTCATGAAATCTTATTGATAATACGCCTTTTGTTATAACTTCATACGTACTCTAATTATCTATAGAACTTTATTGTAAAATATATACTAGTAAAAAAATATATAAATACAATAAATACTTACCTTTTATAAATAATATTCATAAATATATTTAAAGTATCTTAGCATATTGTGCACAAATTATAGCAATGCAACCCTCATTTGGGTGGTAGGTAGTTGCCTACCAACATAAGAGAATTATGTAAAACCCTTAGAGTGGTAGGCAACTACCCACTAACCAAATGTGAATTGCATAACCCACTTTCAAAAGTAGGTTGCGACTTGTAGCTTGGTAGTTGTTTTTTTAGCCATCTCTTGACTTTAGGGTGGTAGAAAAGCATTTTTATTTATTTTTTATTTTTTCAATTTTAAATTTATTTATTTAATATTTTGGTTTTCGAAATTTATTTTCTTATTTTCTATTTTTATTTTTTTTATCTTTAAGTTAATCATTTAATATTTTTAAAATTTTTTATATATAATATANAAAAAATATTAAGCTTATAGACAACGTAGTATAGAAAAATATTCAATGCACGTCTATGTTAAAGAAAGGACGAACGGTTTGCACCGTCTAAAAATTGCTGTGAACAATAATGTATGATGATGTATCAAGCAAAAACACTAATTCTTCAAATAACATGTACTTAAAATGAATCAAAACAAGAAAATAATCATACCTTTTCACTATAGATGTTCAAAGAGGGAAAGTGATAAGATTGTGTGGATTATCACCCTGCTTTGAAAAATTGTCCCATAACTGGATCTATACTGCGCAATTACTCCAAATCTACGATTGATTTGAAAAAAAAAATTGATCGAAATAACATATTTGGTTGAAGAAGTGTTTGTACAGTTTAGAGAGAGAAAATGATAATAAGAGAAGATGATGTACAGAATGATGGAGGTAGGAGATGGGGAAGATATATCCCCGTAAAGAGGTGATTTCTACTATCATAGTTTTGGGAATATTTTTTTAAGAATGGCATTTTTGTAAATTTTTATTTCTTTTTTTTTTCTTTTCCCCCATATTACATGTATTAAAGTAATTTTTTCATCAAACAATGGCATTTGAGATGATGTTATTATACCTAGGTAATATATATTATACTAATATGGGAAAGTGGTTTAAATTTAAATAACTAAAAAACAATACTAAATTTGTAACAAGTTGCTTCAAATTGTTTAAATAATTTTAAAATTGGATACTATTTAGTAATTCAATTTAAATTATTCTCTATATTAAAATTATATATATATTGTACATAATTTGGTAACAAAAACATGTTAATATGTGTGTGTGTGTGCATGTGCACGTGAGAGAAAGAGAGAGTTTGTGTTTTTTTTTTTTTTCAAAAAGATTATATATAATGAGTTATTCACTTTCATGACCTCATGTTCCTTGAATAATTTTTTAATGTGTTTTTTTTTTTTATAATAGATAAGAACGTTAAACTTAATTATTTTTATTCTTTTTTTAAAAAATACATTTTCATTTGCACATTACATACGCTCTTTAACTAGTTTATACCAAGTGGTATAAATAAAATCGAGTTACCTTAGATAAGACTATAAAATTACAGTGCAATACATATCTACTAACTTTAGAAAAAATATTACATAATTATAAATTATATAAAAAAAATTATCAAAGTACCATTACTAAATTTATATACTATGACTATATCATGTTTTTAAAATACGATATAAGTATAAAGGCACTAATATCGTATTTAGATGCAAATGTACTAATGAAGATGCGACATAGGTATTTTATTAGTATTGTATTTTGATGATACGATATTAATATATATAGTTATGTAATATAATAATAGTACATTGATAATATTTTTATCTAATTTATATTTATATAATATTTATTAATTTTAATGGTAAACACAATTTCACATGAAAATTATTTACCAAAGTTAAGTTTGGTTCCGGTATTTTTCCATATTTAGCTATTTCCTAGAAAGAGATGGCGAGTAAACCATAAATTGAAAACATCAAGATGAGAAGGCATTTATTTTACTGTAGAATCTATGTTTAGACAAACTTAAACTTTTTTAATGAAGCGTCCTCATTTTTTTCTTTTTCTTTTATTAGATAAAATTACGAAGCTTCCTACTTTTTGGTTGTTTTGGCTTGCTCTGGGAAGCTTCCTTCCTCCCTTCCTTCCACTGAAACGAGAACTAGCCCTAAAGCGTGGAGTTTTCCATAGACAGAATTTAATATCACTTTGAAGGTGAGTTCTTCGTAAATCATCCTTCCAAGTGACCTATCATAGGAAAGAGCTTGGGAGACAAGACGAAAATGAATAATATTAATTACAAATTTAAGGAGAAAACAATCATAAAGAAAGCTGATTATTATTATTTTTTTATTTCATTAATTATTTAACAAGAGTGCCAGAGCATATTAACATTTTCCATACTAATAGCTGTGGTATGGAAGGCGATCATAATGCCCCCACTTCATCTTAAATGAATAATCTTCATCTCATTCTCACAAGCCATGCGAAAGTCCTTCCACCGTATGTCATGTTCCGGTCCCTAATAGGTTGCAGTTATCGATAGGATAGCCCTGCCCGGGTAAGGACTAATATACAAGTAAAATTGCTACTAAATTTATAACACCTCATAAGCGTCTCTATAAAATAAAACAAATTAATGACCTAATCCAATCATCATTAAGTTAATCGATTACAAGTCAATAACAAACTAGCTCTAAGAAGTAATGAAGTTTTTAAAATTTCATTATGTAAACTCAACCATAATTATACTCCTTGTTTTTCTTAATTTAAATATGACAACATTATAAAATTAGAAAATCATGTATAAAACATGCCTCAAACATAAAAGTACTTGTTTTACAAAAAATATATATATACATATATGCATATATGTTAAGCTTTTAATAATTTAAGAAATATACTGAAAAACAATTTAAAAAAAAAAAAAAGAAGAAGAAAAAGAAGAAGAAGGAGGAAGGAAAAGGACAAGAACGATGGATTCTTTGTCAACCATAAGTCAGTGTGGTACTGTGCTAATAATTGCAACAAGAATCCGAAAAAGGAGCATAACGTCCTGACAGGAGATAAAGGACAATCCACTCATAACATAAATGAGCAAGTTGTGCCTTTTGAGAAAGCAACACCCCCACGGCATGCACAGCACATCTCTGTCTTGCATCGTCGACTCATTTCCACTAACTTCAAGCTAAACCCAACACGGGTGATGCTGACGCATACATGCTTGCTTGTATACCTCGCAGTGTAGACGATACGCATTCTATACTGTATGGTATATTATTGTTCCAAATATATGGAACTAGAAAAAGTAATAACCATGGATTATTAGATCTAATGGGAAAACATATTCAATAATTGGATGAGAAAGTAAGGAATAACAAGGAAATGGGTTCGGTTCCGAATGCCGCTCTGGTGCGTTGGTTAGACTATAGGAAATTATAAGAAGTATCGAATTAAATAAGAAGTTTAGAATATTTAATCGTATCACTTGGTTAAGATCTATTATATCGATTGGCATAAACCTTATTCTCCAAATGCAATCAACGACTTCAAATCTCTGTCCAATGTTAACGGTATAACATATTTGGAAGGAAAAAAAAAAAAAAAAGGAAGAAATCATATCAATAAGCTATAACCAATTTTAGTTTCGCAATCATATTATTGATTTTTATCCCAATGTTGACCTAGGTGTGGCCAACAGCATTTGTAGTCGCAGCCCAAGAAAAAACTAGAAGAATATGCCCTATCCAAGTTACGCTTGTAGGTTTTATATATAAAAAAGAATGTAGGTAAAAGAATAAAATGGTTTACTATAAAATCTATCATATGATTCATATGTTGCGTGTAATAAAAATATATATTAATAAAAAAATATAAAATTACCTTTGTTTTGACGAGAAGCATCATCTTTTTTTAGGGATGGAGTTCTATTGTAATCTAAATTCGATTTGTTATTTTTAAAATCTATTTACTATAAGGACTCCAAACTTAGTTCTTTTAGTAATATCCACAAATATGTTAATAAGAAAAAAATTTCTAATATTTAATATTGTTAGATAACTCGGATTAAAAATAAAAAAACTAAGAAGCAAAATATTATATCCACTTTTTCTCTAAATTGAAAATTACAGAACTCTTTTCCTACCCTTCTCTCTTTTTAAATATTAACTAAAATTAATAAAAGAAACTTTTATTTTATAAACTTTTCAGTTGTCACAATTTTTTAATTGCATGACAATTAAATATGAAATAAATAATAGACAACTTTTCAATTGCAATGAACTTTACAATTGCGATTGAATATGAAATTAATAAATTTCATATCCTTTCAATTGCCATAATTTTTTTAATAGTAATTGAGCATAGAATTAATAAATTCTATCTACATTTACACGAAAAGACAATAATAAAATATATAACTTTTAAAAGGTACTTAATAATAAATATATTCCATGCAATAAAATAAATTACTTTCAATTTATTATTTCAGATTAATTTATTTTAGCTCTGAAATAAATATTGACAAAATTTAATCTTGTCAAAAACTTTGTTCTCATTATTTATGCTATAGTATGTGACCCTCTAGTTTTTATACACGAAAATAATATCTATTTAAACATAAACTAAGATAATTGTCTAACAACAGTTATTGGTCATCCAACGTAATTGAAAATATATGATTTATTTACACATGTTCATATAAAGGAGGGACTAATAATATTAAATATGTGGTATCCTTTATTAGCAGGTCATATTCAATATACCTACTTAATTTTCAGCATCCATTTGTATAACTTTGATATCTTTTCCTCAGTTTAGTGAGAATGACTTTAATTATATAATATGTTAGTTTAAATATTTATATCTCTTCTAGATATTTTAAGGACAATTTTTAGATACTACGATGTCATGAAATCTTATTGATAATACGCCTTTTGTTATAACTTCATACGTACTCTAATTATCTATAGAACTTTATTGTAAAATATATACTAGTAAAAAAATATATAAATACAATAAATACTTACCTTTTATAAATAATATTCATAAATATATTTAAAGTATCTTAGCATATTGTGCACAAATTATAGCAATGCAACCCTCATTTGGGTGGTAGGTAGTTGCCTACCAACATAAGAGAATTATGTAAAACCCTTAGAGTGGTAGGCAACTACCCACTAACCAAATGTGAATTGCATAACCCACTTTCAAAAGTAGGTTGCGACTTGTAGCTTGGTAGTTGTTTTTTTAGCCATCTCTTGACTTTAGGGTGGTAGAAAAGCATTTTTATTTATTTTTTATTTTTTCAATTTTAAATTTATTTATTTAATATTTTGGTTTTCGAAATTTATTTTCTTATTTTCTATTTTTATTTTTTTTATCTTTAAGTTAATCATTTAATATTTTTAAAATTTTTTATATATAATATATATACACATTATATATGATTAATAAATTCACTTAAATATAAAATCATACATTAATTTATCTATAAATATATCTAATTATGTAATTTTTAGTTTACATTTTATAATTTTTATTATTTTTCTAATTTTATAAATTTTTTTTACAATTTTTATATTATTTTCTACTTTTTTTATTTTCAATTTTATTCCCACATTATTGTCAAATTAGTGTTACATCAATGACACATGGCATTGAACTGCCACATCAACTTTGCTTAATGATGTTATAACGACAAGTTAATTAGATCTCTTATTTAAATTATTTAATATAACGTTGATTCTCTATTTGAAATTACTCTTAAACATAATTTACCCAAATGTTTTACTACTTTCTTATATGATATTAAATTTGGGAAAAGGAAAAAGAATAGCTACTTCAAGTGTATTAAGATTCCAAAAACGTAGAAGAAAGAAAGATATGTAATATTCAAGAATAAAATGCCTTAGCTTACCTATTTGAAGTGTAGTCTCGTTATAATGAGGGGATTTAGCCAGCTATAGCAGCTTCTACTCTTATCGAAGTTTCGAGGAGATATTAGAGAGTTTCATAACATCTACAATTGAGCAAACATATAGTTAAACCTTTATAAATTAATAACCTCTTTACAGTAATTTTTTTTCTAATCCCAACTTGTGTTAATTTACAAAATCAATATTTTCGATAAATTAATAAGATAATAATTTTCAGGAAGACTTGTATATAAATCTATAGTCCCTATGCCATCAATATTGATCTTTTTATTGGTATCTTATTATTGTCTACTTAAATTTTTGTGTTTGACAATAATAAAACACCAAAAAGATGGAAATATATTTTTTCAAAAATACCAATTAAAATTATTATGTCCAATTCATAAAATACATGTTTTCAAACTTTTTCTCTTAAAAGCACATAAATTTTCATTTCCCAATTATAATTATGAAACAGAAACAGAAACAGAAACAGATAAAATAATTTTTTAAATACCAAATTTCAAAAAGATATAAATTAAATACAGATAAAAAAAAAAAGAAAAATCCAAACAAGACTTAAGACAATTTAGTAAAATATGAATCTATTTTTGTTTTTTTTTTAAATTTAAATCTAGGTGGAATTTATCTCTATCTATTTTAGTAATTAGTCAATACAATGAATATTGTTTAAGTATTAAAAACAATGAATACCATTTATATATTTATTTTCATAAATATATATGTACAATGAATTTTCTTTTTAAATTAATTTATGAAATATGATACATATATTAGTGATATACAATGATTTTTTATTTAATTAAATTTATATTTGTTGAATCGAAAAAACGCACTTTAAATTAATAAATTATTAACTTATTGATTAATTAATATCTCTCTAAATTAAAAAGAAAATTATGGTCCTATTATTATTAATTTATAAAGGTTTTACTATATTTATTTCATATGGTGTCTCTTATTGTAAGTCAAGGAATAAAGACCTTTCAACGTATCTAAGCCCCATCTAGAGACTAAGTGTTAGAGAGCAAGTAATACGATCATGACTCATCAAAATCCATTCCATACAACAAAAGTCTTGCAAAGGCATCATGTGAAGTAACTGCCATAAAGCAAGTATAATGAGAAAGATGTTATCAATAACAATTATAAATGAGAGCATCGTAAGAGGATTTATATATCTTTCCAATTCTATTCCAAATTTTTTTCCTCTTTCTTTTCTCCCTTCCCTTATTTGATGTTTATAGCATTTATCTAAGTTTTAACTTCAATAGTAAAATTTATAATGAAAACTATATACTTAAATTTATACCATTAATACTTAAAATGAGTTAGGATTCGGTCCTCTTCAACTCATGGCTTTTCTCAAAGAAAATAAGAGGAAAAAAAAAATTAGTTCCAACTTTACTCATCCTTCTTTCTTCTTCTTCTTCTTCTTCTTTTTTTTTTTCTTTTTTGGGTAATGATCCCCTCTTTCATATATACTAGATTATAGATTAAAAAATTGTTATGAGGAAAAAAAATCTTAGTTCATTTGTTTCTTTATTTCCATCGTATATTTAAGTCTTTTTTTTTTTTACATATCTATGAAGTGTTCTTTGAAGCATTTTGTAAATTCCATGATATCTTCTATTGGCTTTTGTTAGATCCATCCTATGTCAATCAAGGTTGTCTTTTTTAGTTAGAGAAGAATTATACATGGTCCCCCATAGGCAACTAATCTTGAAGGAAGATTGATGTGCCAAATGTATTGCTTTCCCCTTTAATAATTTGAAAAATTCCTCTAAGGCCATTATAAATGCACTTAGGCATTGCCTTACTCACTATTGAAAAACATGAATTTATGACTTCCTTAATTCTTAAGGTATGGCCTTACAACTATGTATCAGTAATAGGGATGCTTTAAGTCTATCATTTTGATTGACGACTTGATTTGTGCTTCCTTTGAGTATTTGTCTATGTCTTTATTTGTGATGAATGAAGATCTTAGCTATATATACTAACTTTAGCTCAGGTAACAAGAGCGAAAAATACTAGTTGGTGAATCCACCAAGCATTGTGAAAGAGATTGCTTATGAAGTTAAAAAGTTAAGGTTGAACTCTTGCATTTTTTGCTTTAAGTGCTACATATTGCTTAGAGAAGATCTGTGGTATATGAGCTTACCCATCCTCACCTTGAGTGGTGTCCTCATTGGTAAAAGGTAGGTGAATTGGCTAAGTAGGTGCACTTTGCTATGTAACAAATATAGAAGTTAGCAATGTTGTACTATATCGCACCATATCAATAGCAACCATTCTTAAGATGAGTTGAATAAACACACTTGGTACTAGTTTAAGGCTTGTTATATTCTCCTGTAGTTCTCACATCTTTTGAGTTACATTAAGAGGGCCTTATTTTGTTAAGTTGTCTTGGTTGGTGTTTTATGGCAATAACCCCTTTCGTCAATTGAGCCAATGTCTTGCTCTTTGTAAGTGCCATTACTAAGTTGTCACTTCATTTTATTTAGTAGAGTCACTGAAACATAGATGAGTGGGTTTTGATATTGTTGTCTTGTGCATATGACTATGTCTCTTGTGTTTTACGTAACCTTAGAGGAGTGATGTAAAGACGATAGGTCCAAATTAATATAACTTAGAGAGGGTTTTAGGAGGAGGAACATGTGACTTTGCAAGTCAATGCACTTGTGACAAATGAAGGAGTTTAAGGAGCTAGCTTCAATGTTCTTAAGCTATAATGGCTTATTTGTTGTCTAGATGTTTATTTCATCTTTAAGAGAAAGTTTTGATGATAAAATCGTATTTCTTTTGTCTTTGATTTTTGTATCCAAGTGGATAGTATTTTCAAGTATTTATAGGACCGAGAGTTTGCTAACATCATGAGAATTACCTTAGTGGTCAATAGACGATATAACTACTCATTCATGGATTCTCTTACGACCTTACCATGAGTCTAATCCTATGGACAATATTGTGAGTGTATGAGCCTAAGAAGAATGGTTGAAAGTGGAACGGTCTATCCTAATGAACCTTGTTTCAAGCATATCAAACTAAATCTTTTATTGCAAGTTAATGCAATTGTGACAAGTGGAGGAGTTTAAGGAACCGACATCACTGTTCTTAAGCTAGAATGGCTTGTTTGTTGTTTAGATGTTTGTTTCATCTTTAAGAGCAAAAATTTGATGACAAAATTATATTTCCTTTATCTCTAAATTTTATATACTAGTAGGTAGTATTCTCGAGTATTTATTGGTCTTAAGGTTTTTAATGTCTTAGGAATGCCATAGTGGTCAATAGACAAGATAATTACTCATTCACGGATACTCTTGTAAACTTGCCATGAATCCACTCCTATGGATAGTCTTGCCAGCTTATGAGCAAAAGAAAAATGGTTGAAAGTGGAACAATCAATCTTTGTAAACCTTGTTTCAAGCACACTAAACTAAATCTCTTAAAGCATCCTAACACATAAGCTTATTTCCCTTTGCCTTGTCACTAACTTAAAGAGTTAGAACCAAATTATTATTAGGCATTACATAAATTAACATGAAGTAGGTTGAACTCCTTACAAATTAAAATTAATCTTCAAAAAAGGGGTTTTAATCACCTTATAATATTTTCCTTATCATTTGTCATGTTTAGTAGCTAATTTTAGGGGTGGGCGCATATCAGTTTGGTTTAGTTTTTCCTTCAAACTAAACCAAATCATAAAAATGTGATTTGTTTTTTTTTTTTTTTAACTTTATATCAAATTGTAAGGTTTAGATTATGAATTTCTCTAAACCATAAAATTTTGGTTTTGTTTGATTTAGTTTATAGATTGAATTGTATGTCCTAGTTTAGAAAAGTGTATTTACAAAACATGTAAGCCCATGTAAGAAGTATTTAATTGATTAAAAAATAATAAGTATTATTATAACAGAAGTTGATAAAATTAATATTTATGTGACTAAAACTTTTCAAATATTTATTCATAGCTAATTTAAAAAAAAAAAAATATTGTACAAATTTTAAGTTAAACTATCTATATAATTTATACATTACAATAATTAAAAGTTTAATACATATACATTTCAATAAATCTATTGTAGTGAATTGATTTGTTAAAATCTTCACTTATTTAAATAAATAATAAATATAAGTAAAATAAATAAAAATGACAAGAAGTACTAAACCTGAGTTAGAGAATGAATAAGTTATTCCAATATATTCAATTTTTAAATGCACATATATCACATATATATATATATATATATAGACATACACATACAATCAACTTAGATTTATAAAAGAAAAATTCTTTTATCCATAATCTTTATGAGGATTTGTTAAGTAGGTGCTTGAGCTCTTAATAAAAGTGAAAAATAGACAATCAACACAATTTCAAAATATTGACTGCACACTTAAAAAAATGTGTATAAAAAAGATGTGGATTCTCTCTCAAGATTATTGAGTATAAAAAAGTGTACTAGGAATATTAATTAACAGTTTCCTTTTTATGTAGGTCTCAATACTAGTAGCTCCAAGATACCTTTTGTTTTTAACCTTGAAGAATTTATTAAAATTAAAGGTTGTCTACAGATTCTTAATCAGTGGTTTTTTATTTGATTATACATTTCATTAAGTTTATAACGTTATAAAATAAGCTCTTACTTTACCTTTTAACAAGCCTACAGGACCCACTTCCTTTTTTTACGTTACACTTGTGTATAGAGTAGATTTATCCATAGATAAACGCACGATGAATGCAAACCAATCCAACTAAGATTCTTTTTTTTTTTCAAATTAAAAAGAAACAAAAACAAAGTAGAATATATTTCTGCATCGTTAATAAAAACTGTATAATTGAAAGATTATAAACGATGTGGATCCTCTCTAATAGATAAGATTTAGCATACCCACTTAAATAAATTTATGTAAAAAAATCCATTTCAGAAAAGATAATATATACAATATATACTATATGTGAGGACGGCCACGTGGCAGTTTTTGATTGGATATTATAACCAAATTATGCTAACGTTCACAGTAATCGTCTGTTCTAAATCTTCCCAACTGAACGTCAAGACACAGAAATACGTGCACCTTTGCACCATCGGATCACTCCCCACACCCACCACGTCTCTGGTTCAGTCCCCACTCTTCTGTTATCAAACATCAGACTTCCATTGTGTCTCAAACACTTCCTCTTCCTTCATTTTCTCTCAGATCAATCTCCCTAAAACTAAACGAATCATCAAATTATATTTTTATATTAATTTTATTTCGTTGAAGATGTGGAACTTTACGATCTTCTAACTTTGTTGAAAATTTTGAGTTAAGGATTTTTATATATTTTGAAGAAGAAAGAAGAAGGGGAAGAGCCAAAACTTATGGCAATGGCAACAGCAGAATCGAATGAAGACCCAGAATCACTGTCTTCACTATCTCAGCCTTTGCTTATTTCTCAAAGATCAACCATAAATTCCACTTCACAAGTGGCTATTGTAGGTGCCAACGTATGCCCAATTGAGAGTCTTGACTACGAGTAGGTTAAAGTTTGAGTCTTTATTGTTTTTTTACTCGCATTATGTATTTGGGCTTCTCATACAAGTGTGCTTGAGTAGTTTGAATTGTGTGTTTCTCTGTGTTGAGCTAAATTTTGGAGTCTGTTGTTGATTTTCAGTTACATAACTCATATGTGGTTCTAGTTTATTCAAGTTTCATTTAGTTCTTAGTTAGTGTTTTGTCGAAGTTAGACATTTTATTCCTTTTCAGGAGCACTATTTTTTTTATGGGTTTTTGATAAAAAGTGAAGAGTCATGAGTTGATTTCGAGTTGAAGTTGGAATGTTTATTGATTTTCAGTCATAAAATTTTATTTGGGTTTTTAGTAAAAAGATTTGAATTAATTTTGAGTTGAAGTTTTAGTCTTTGCTGGTTTTTAGTTTTATTTCGTCGAAGTAAAATTGAGTTTGTTCAATCATGAATTATGTTGATTGGGTTGTTGTTGTTGTTGCTGCAGGATTGCCGAGAATGATTTTTTCAAGCAAGACTGGAGAACCAGAGGAAAGATTCAAATATTTCAGTACATATTCATGAAGTGGTTGTTATGTTTTCTGATCGGTGGGATTGTTAGCCTTGTGGGTTTCTGCAACAATCTTGCTGTTGAGAACATTGCTGGTATAAAGTTTGTGATCACATCCAATATGATGTTGGAGAGCAGGTATAATTCATGTCTTGAATTCGGTTTTAGGAATGATCATAATATTTTATTTCTTTGGTGATGTAAAATTTTGACACTTTTACTTGCGGTGCATTTATTTTAAGTCAGTTCATATGCTCCATAAAATTGTTGTGTAACGTTTTCGGTAATTAGTGTCTAATCCTCTATTATTTATAATAGGAAATTATAATTTCTGATCACAACCTTTACGTTGACTGAGGGGCTGATTTTTCCGTTTAATGAAACGTGTGGATTTGTCACTAGTTTTGAAATGTTTTACCTAGTGACTTGAGTTACAATTGTGAGCAATGCATTGTATTTGCAGATATGGGATGGCATTTCTTGTTTTTGCCCTTTCCAATTTTGTTCTCACATTGTTTGCGGCTTTAATCACGGCATTCATATCTTCGGCTGCTGCTGGTTCAGGGATTCCAGAAGTTAAGGCTTACCTGAATGGTGTAGATGCCCCAGGAATCTTTTCCTTACAAACATTATTTGTAAAGGTACCCTTTTTAGGTTTCCTGCTATAATTGCAAAAAGCTTTCCCAAAATGACTGATTCATCGGGTTTCTTTACTAATACATCGCCATAAGAAACTGAGACCATATATAAGACTTGATAATGACACTTAATATTTGTTGAATTTTATATGATATAAGATCATTTACACCTTTGTTTCTTATAATCTTTTTGGGACAGATTGCAAATGAGAATGTGGCGTTCTGCGTAAGGTGGCATATGTTTTGAACTTAGATGCTTTTGTATCATCTACCTTGCTTCAATGGGTGTAAATTCCTGCTGTATCCGTATGTTTGGTTCTGTTTATGGAAGTAAATTGTGATTGATTGGCCTACTTTCTTGGGTTTGCTAGATGACAAAATGCAGTATTTCTTGTGAGAAACATCCCCCAGGATAAAATATTTCTCTCTCTCTCTCTCTCTCTCTCTTTTCTTTTTGTTTTTGAGCTATCCTTGATTGACTTGTTAAAAATTTAGAATATTTATACAAATTCATCTATTGCTCTTACATGTTAAATTTAATAACATGACACACAATCAACTCATATAGAAGTTGAAGCTAGTTGATACTAATATAGCTTTGCTTTATATTTTAACATTCCTTCACATGTCAGCTGGAAGACTGATTGAAACCCACTATCTGGAACTAAATAAATGGGGAAGGTGTGTCTTAGAAATATGGACCTCCTGATTTAAATTTGATAATGTAACCAACTCGTGTAAAAATCTAAGTTAGTATAGTAGGTGTTGTCCTGATTTTTTATTTGGAATCTTTTAGATGATTGTGTGTTTCTTTTGTTAAGAACTGGAAGTTGCATGTTTTTGGATTACTACGTTTTCTCATTTTGATGTTGAGTAAATGGTTTAGCCAGTTTCCAGCAATCTCATTTTATAATACAGGACATTTAAGAGTCTCATGGGGATTCTTTCACATGGACAGACTGTAGGAAGTATATCTGCAGTGTCATCTTCTCTGCTCGTTGGGAAGGCTGGTCCAATGGTGCACACAGGTGCATGTATTGCATCCTTGCTGGGCCTGGGTGGATCAAAAAGATACAAGTTGACTTGGAAATGGCTGCGATACTTCAAAAATGATCGAGACCGGCGGGATCTTGTGACATGTGGATCTGCGGCTGGAATTGCTGCTGCATTTCGTGCCCCAGTTGGTGGTTTGCTATTTGCTCTTGAAGAGATGGCATCTTGGTACGTTGTAGAAATGCATGTGCATCCCAACCTATGTTCTTTCAATGGTTGCATTTGTTACATCTGGGTTTTTGAAAAATAATTCTTGATAGTAGTTATTTGGAGTGTTTTTTCCCTGATTATTCACTGTCTCATCACTTTTTTTAGTTACATTCTGCTGATTCAGAGGGATAATCATTTGCTACAAAACCTCTTTCTATTCAATAGTGATCCATATGAGTCTTTAAATACTCATCTTTTGGTCCATGGTCTCATGAAAATATCAATGGGACAGGTCGTTTATGAATTTTAGAAATATAGAGCATCATGGAATCTATGGTTAAGGGTTATTTTATTCTCTAGTGGGATGAGAAAGGCTTTGTTCTCTCTCTCGCTTTTCTTTCTTTATTTCTTTTTCTTTTTTTTTTTTTTTTTTTTCTGGCCTAAGAAAAAGGTTTGCTTACTATTGTAAATCTGCTCCTGGTCTGTAATTATTGATATTGGTATCTAAACTGATTCTCCAGATGGTGATTCCTTATTACCGTTCTTGTTGGGAGAATTTCCAACATCTTGAACTTGTCCCATATTCCAATATATATGCTTCTTTTTTTTTTTTTGTCTTTTTTCTCTCAAAGCAATATATATTATTTAATCTTTCCATATTTTTTAATTAACTATCATGATGACTGATACACCATTGCCCTTCAGGTGGAGAAGTGCACTTCTGTGGAGAGCTTTCTTCACCACAGCTGTCGTGGCAATTATACTTCGTGCACTAATTGACGTTTGTTTTAGTGGAAAATGTGGACTGTTTGGCAAGGGTGGGTTTGATAATGTTCGATGTTAACTCAACTGATATTACATACTACTTTGGGGATGTGCCCCCTGTCCTTCTGCTTGGTGTCGTGGGTGGATTATTAGGTAGTTTGTACAACTTTCTGTTGGATAAGGTCCTTCGAGTTTACAACCTCATCAATGAGTAAGTTGCTATGCTCATTTATTTTCAGGATGTGATGAGATTGAGGGAAATGTTGATCTCATTTTCTTTCCATGGATTCTGTTCTCCAGGAAGGGCATTACCTACAAAATCGTGCTTGCTTGCTGGATTTCCACTTTCACATCTTGTTTGCTATTTGGGCTACCGTGGCTTACAAATTGTCTTCCTTGTCCAGCTGATGCGGGTGAATCTTGTCCTACTATTGGCCGATCTGGTAACTACAAGAAGTTTCAATGCCCCTTTGGTCACTACAATGATCTTGCCAGCCTCATATTCAATACAAATGATGATGCGATAAAAAATCTTTTTAGAAAGGACACAGATGCTGAATTTCAGTATTCATCAATTCTTATCTTTTTTTGCACATGCTTTTTCCCAAGTACATTTAGCTATGGTGTTGTGGCTCCTGCTGGTCTCTTTGTTCCTGTCATCATGACAGGTGCATCTTATGGACGTCTTGTTGGCATGTTGATTGGATCGCACTCTAATCTCAACCATGGTCTATTTGCTGTCCTCGGTGCTGCTTCTTTTCTTGGTGGATCAATGAGAATGACTGTTTCTCTATGTGCGATCCTCCTAGAGTTGACAAACAATCTGCTATACCCTTGATGATGGTGGTACTTCTTGTTTCAAAGATGGTGGCCGATGCTTTCAACGGCAATATCTATGACCTTATAATGAAAGCGAAGGGCTTTCCGTATCTAGAGACTCATGTGGAGCCATACTCGAGGCAGCTTTCTGTTGGTGATGTAGTGACAGGTCCCCTTCGGCTCTTTATTGGTATCGAGAAGGTTGGCAATGTAGTACGTATTCTCAGAACAACGAGGCATCATGGTTTTCCCGGAATTGATGGAGCAGGTAGTCGACGGTATACAATAGGAGAAGTATTTTCCAAATTTGGATGCCGATTGTTCCACCTGCATTTTGATTGATAATTTTTAGGCTTTCAGTACCTCTTTAAAACGAGAATATATGACTCGTTATTGTTTGAGGAACCCCTGATAAGCCATACTCAATTATTACCAGTGCCGTTTAGCAGTCGACTGCAAGCATTGTGCCATAGGAGATGTTAGTATACGACGGGGAATTGGAAGGGTTGAAAATTGGTTCGATCTGGGTATGACAGGACCCAACACCAGGCTCACACAGGGTCCAGGTGAGGCTGCTGCCGCTGTCGAAAAGGAGAGTGAGGTTTTTGGGCAGAGTGCCAAGTCCTACAAGTCACTAGGTAACGTCCTGTGCCAATGTCGACGCCGCTTTTCGCTGGAAGATTAACATCGTCAGTTGCGATTTTTGAAAGTCTGGAGTTAATTGACTTCACCCTCGATGGGTCGTGGAGTAGGATCTTAGAGTGATCGACTGTGTGTTCTTTCTTCCAGTTTCCGTAGCATGGACCATCCTTATGGACCACTTCTAGGGAGGACTTTTGGTCGCCAGCTGTTGTAACAAAAATATCGACAAACACTCTTAGTGATTCAACACGTGACGTTTAATTGGTGGGGAGTGCTCAATATCACTTGAGCATTTTGGAATATTTTCAAGACAAATGAAAGAATCAGAAAGAAAATTAGGAAAAACTTTTGTAGTACTCATGGAAGAAGAGCATGAAGCAGAGGGAAAGAGAGAGCTGACTTGAATTGCAGGTACATGTCTTGCTTCCACGTAGTTATATTCATTACATGGAGAAGAGACTAAGCAAAAGAAAAACATAGGAAAGAAAATTCTAATATTCCGAAAATAACTATATACTTTTAATACGATACTACTAATGTTCTATTCTTGTTTATTCTTTGTTTGCAATTTACATTGGGAAAAAAAGTTATAGCAGTGATGGCTAGGATTACTTGTTAGCAAATTTAGAATTGGGCTAGAGATGTAAAAGTTATGATCAATCATGTTAGAAAAATAAAAAGACAGTTTAGATTGTCCATGAGAATAATTATAATAGTTAAGTTGGTGACGATTAAGGGAGAGGAGATGAGGTGATGCCATTATCTATACACTGCTATGGGTGTGACGATTTAGTTGTGAGGATCATGTATGTATCGTGTATTTGCTTATGCTGTACTTGATTGAGAAAATAAGTTGAATTACAGGTTAGCAGATACAATCTAACACACAGACATTAATTGAACAATAATATCTCACAAAATACATGATTTGAAACAAATAACAAACGAATTCAAATGACAGAAATGTCAATTCATATATAGGATAGTTCCTCTTATTTAGGCAAGTCGGTTGCTCATGGTATGACCTCAAATTATTAGCATTCTAAACTTAGGGGATAGCCTAGCCATCTAACCTATATGCTCTTCCATTTCCAATGACCTCCTTTACCCAGATCAAATCCTCCCATGCAAGAGTAAACTTCCTTTAACTTTCCTTGGCCTCAAAAGCCTCTAACTTCTTGCCAACTAGATCACTTGGCTGGAAACACTTATGTTTCGCATACTTATCATAGTATTGAGTGGCAAGCTATTGATAGGTTGTCAAGTAGGCTTTTGCTAATGCTCTTATCTCTTAGATGGTGTTAAGGATTGTGAGAGACCGACATCATTATTTTGAGGATCATAAGCTTGGACCTTAGCACTTGCAATCTCAAGCTCAATAGGTAAAATAGCCTTCAACCTAAAGGCCAAAGAGAGGGGGTCTCTCTAGTTGAAGTCCTACAGGGGGTTCAATAGCCCTACAAAACATTTAGCGATTTAACTGCTATAATTTTGGGCTTAATTTCCCAATGGGCATATCATTTTTTTTTTTTTACATAAAGGAATATAATTTTCCCTTTCCCACAAATTATAAGTCTTAAATGCATAAAAATTTATTTTTGCAATAATATTTATAATACATGAAGATATAGTGACTACATGCATCATATTAAACTTTTAAATGAAATAGTTGTTGTATTTTCTTCAACACGATATTGGAATAGGAGATCTAACTTTGCTCTTACTTCATTATTTAATCCTATTTAATTAATTTATCATTTGATAGTTTTAGTCAAAGTCCCACCTATAAATGAGGGCAAATGTTGATGATAGATATAAAGCATTAAGCCTATAAGTTTAAGCCAAAAAAAAAAAAAAAAAAATTACATGGTTGTAAGAGTAACCCTAATACTATTCACAGCATTATTTACAATATATGAAGCTTAAATTAGTAGCTAGAATACTTAAGACCATAATTATAACACACAATGAAATTTATGATGCAAGGATATAAACTACAAGAAAACATTTTTCTACAAAAGGGGCTGCATTTTCGAATTTGCAACTTCTCTAGCCATTCCCAAACGATGGTTAAGATGCATTATGTAGCCTCATTTATCCAACTATTCTATGGCCTTTCCAAGGAAAAAGCAACCAATTGTGAAATGGTAACAATAGGGAAAGCAAATATTGAACAATGTAGTATGGTCTATCTAAATTCTAAACATGCAACCCTTCAACCATAACTTTCTTACACTTTGTGAACTTGAGAACCATCTGATTGCCATGAACTTCATTTGCTGATCAAACAACCATGTTTTCTCTAGCAATTTCTTCTGGCATCGAACAATGAGTACGGAGTATGTTTCAAAAAATCAAAGGATAAGCAAGATAAAGTATGTTGCTTTACAGGAAATTCAAGAAGAGAACACCTAACAATGGCCATTTCTCACCTCCAAATTTTACCTAAGACCTATCTTTCCACTCTGAAGGTAGTCTGCCCTAATGCTCCATAACTGCTCTCCTACTAGCTTCATCTCAGGTCGATCAGCCCGTACTGGAGCTACACACTGAATTGCAAGAGCGAAAATTCTTGTTAATATTTTGTTGTTAACTAGCTCCTCCATCATAGGATCTACGAGCTCAGCCACAAGCCCTTGGTCAAACTTCGTGAAGGCCTATTCATGTATCATGAGAAAGTTATTGTCAGAGAGAGTTTCTTCTTAGGTGCAGGATTTAATGAACAAAATGTGTTATTAACTTACCCATATAGGTGTAACGCGCTCTTCAAATGGTTTCTTCATTTCAACTGGTCGACGTCCTGTTAAGATTTCCAAGAGTACAACTCCAAAGGAGTAGACATCACTTTTTGTTGTAAGTCGAAAGGTCTTCATATACTCAGGATCAAGGTATCCAATGGTCCCTTTCACATTAGTTGAGACATGAGTTTGGCCAGCCTCAGAACTGATCCTTGCAAAGCCAAAGTCAGCCACCTTGGCTCTCATGCTATCCGTGAGAAGAATGTTGGTTGATTTTATGTCACGATGAATGATTTTGTTCTCTATAAAGAATCAAGAATAGTGATTAAACATCAACAATATATCAAAACCTAGAATGAAAGATAAATATGCTACATTCTGTTTCTATCACAAGTAGAAAATAGCAAATCGGAAAATTGATATAAAATGAGTATTTATGAGTTTTGTCTATAGGATTATCATTATTGAATATGTTATTCGAATATATTATCCCCAAGACGAGCAAAGACTTTATGTGTCATTGTAGCACTTGAACTTATCTATTTATACGAAGTAGCTTCCTCCTATGGTTAAAATGCACTAAGAAAAATTGCATAGGTTGCTACGACTATGAAAACCAACGCTAAAGCATAAAAAATTGATAAAAACATGACTTGAAAAAAGGCACAAAAACAAGTACCATGAAGTGAGAACATCCTTTGAAGTAACTTATAATAAATTGTTAATACCAAAATCCTAATCTCTTACAGAGCAATACATAATTAACTACAATGATGTTAAGGTACAGAAGTAACAAAGATGCATCTCCATTTTGTTGTCATTGGAAATTAATTGATTGGCACATTAGATCAACCTAAGTTAAGTCATGGTGGATGGTGTAAGAAAGATGGGCATATTGGGCATCTAAGCGCACATAGATTAGTAGGATCTATTTGTCAAGACATGTGGGTCCCTTTTAACCCACGGGCTATCAAGCATTTGGTATACCTATCTACTATGCACCAGGGTCCAAAATTTGAATTTCTAGCCAATGATCATACTTTGTTTGTTTAGATATGTGCATGTTTAACTTTAGCATTTAGTGGTTCAAAGTTGATTGGTCTCATGTTGATTGATTAACTTATGTACTTCTAAGTAAGTCGATTGCTCATTTCACATAACCTACTATCTCTCAAAAATAAGGATGTACTACTTGGAAAAGCATCTTCTTTTTGTGGTTGAAATGCACTTTTAATAAGAAAGGATAGAGCTTTTTTAGAAACTAAAGGAGATTAATGTTCAGGTCTGTCCTATGAACATGGAAGAATCCATAAGTATGCACTTCAACAGGAGAAACAACTATCATGTTGATCCTTCTTGACATGATGGATGAGAAGGAGAGGGAGAAGGTTCAAACCTAAAACGTTAAAAATGGCCATATGCAGTCTTACTTGTGACAATTAGTCGTGTTTTGGAACATTAGTTTGAAGAGAAAAGCATTCATGTGCATGAATGCATCACTGGATGGATTTTATGAACTTAAATGAGACTTATTTCATATGTTGATGAGGTTGTAGAGTAATTGTGTTGGTTTAAAATTGTTATGTCAAAGCAATTATAGTTCCATAAAGCATGTACAAAACTATTATTCTAACATTCTGTTACCTGAATATAAATGAAGATAAGTCAAGCCATGAGCAACATCAATAGCAATTTCTAATCGCTGGTTGAAGTCAAGAATCCTACTATGGCTACCTGCAACGATCAAATTAAGTGAATTCTGGAATAAGTGGATTGCTCATAGATTTGAAACTTCTTTGATTAGACTTACCATCTAAATGATCCCTTAATGTGCCATTTGGGACGTACTCCGTGATAATATATCGCTCATCTCCTCTATCAACATAGCTTAATAGTTTCACTAGATTCCGATGATCAATTTTTGCAAGTAGTTCAACTTTAGTGTTGAAGTCACTTTGCAAACCCTTGAAGTCCTCCTACACCAAGTATTTAAGGTAGATTCAATAGTGAAAGACACCATATTAGTGTAAAGCGTAACACACGTACCAACAAAATCTTGCAAAGCAGAAGAACAATTATAGATTATAAATGTGAAAATTTTGATCGGCCCTAAATTGATGAGTAATGCAATCCCATCGACTTCGTGCCTCAATCTCCATTCATTTTTCAACAATGACATGAAAATCAAAACACACAAAAAGCTTTCGCACCAGATGAAAGAAAGTAGAATACCTGTTGAACAGCTTATCTTGCCTTGCCTAAATTTCTAGTTTTTAATATCATTGATGACTATTAATTTTATAAGTCTTCTCATTCTCATTGAGAGCCACATAACTAAAATCCAAAAGGGGCTCTAAATTGAAATTTTATTGTAAAAACTTTAAGTCATTCATCTATCATACCGTTGGAAACTTTGTGTAACAAATTACATGCCAATAGCATGCAACCAAGCTAATGCATGGTTTTGAGAAAAGTGGTCCACCAATCCAGTTTTCATCAATTGAAATCTCAAGCAGCTGGATGTCGACACTAGTAAACAAGAAAGGGAAAAGACCAACAATTTGCCCTATTCACCTCAAAAATACATGGTTTTAGCCCCTTCTTTAAGGCTAGTCATGTAACATAGGTAGAGGGTGAAATTGGCTAATTAGAAATCATATAAAATATCATATAACAAATGAATGATACAGTTAGGGATCATCATAAGCCTCAGGATTTTTAAATACTTGTTTGTGCTCTAAAATTACCATCATAGGATCTTGGTAGAAAACATGAAAGCTACTAGTAAACCAACTAGCAAACACTTTTGTAAAGGATCTAGTAAGAATTACTTAAAGAACTACTTACCTTCTTTGATCGTTTTATTGCAACAACCTGTCCATCGTCTAGTTGCGCTTTGTATACAGTTCCATATCCTCCTTTTCCAATTCGTAATGAGGAAGAGAAGTTTTGGGTTGATTTATAAATCTGACTTACACTGAGATGTATTGATCCAACTTTGGTGAGTCTTGGAGACGTAGAAAATCGGGGACTTTGTGGTACACGAAGTGGGCTTCCTTGCACCCGAAGGGGATTATTAGGTACTCGAAGAGGGCTGGCTACCATTTGAAATGGGCTAGTTGAGACTTTCTTAGAAGAACTTCCTTCGAAAGATGAAGCAGAATCAACTATGAAAAGTAAAAGAAGTTTGTTAGTAATTGTATTACGAGACACTAGAAATCTCTGTAAAGTTGATGGTGTGCTCAATGTTTATAATTTTTCTCCCTTTAGTAACACAAAATATTCTTTGATGAGGTTCATCAAATCAAGAAAAGGGAATTTTAGCATTCATAATGGTTGCTTCAACAAGTTTTAGGTACGTACTTGAATTCAGATCCTTTGGAAGCATTGTATGATCTGTTGGTTTCCTCCTCCTAAAGAAGCATGGACAAAATAGGAGGCACAGTGCAGCAAATGCTCCACTTAGGGCAATTGCAATTACTTTCGGGGTTAAAAATGATTTCTCATGATCAATTGGTTTTTCACCAGGCTTTTTTCCCATGTCTGCCTCCAAAAGTTGTCTCTCTCCATCATGCATAGATCCAACTGCCAAAAAAAAAACTTACCAGTCATCACGAAAATTTACCTAAGGAATACACTTCTAGCACAACACATTAAAAAATTGTTCCTCTCTCAAAATCCCACCTACTCTCTCATCTACCTTGCATAAGGTTTAATCCGCAATGGCTAATAGCCGGATATCCTTTAAAGATGCAATCATTTGCATAGTGAGATCTAAGAACTTCACAAAACAAGTTTCTATCCACGGAATTTCCATTAATGAGAAGAACTTCACCATCTGCATAACTTGTGTAAGTTATGTGATCAGACCCGCAAACTTTCCACTCCGATGTAATCCTAGAAGCAGATACTTTCAAAGATTGCATAAACAGTAGCAGAACCAATAGACCCGCCATCATTATTGCTGACAAATTCAAATCACTTAGTCTCTGTAGAAAAAAAACCAATCCTCCACATATAATTTCTTGAAGCCTTTACAACCTAAAAGAGAACTAACTAAGAGAAACTGAATGACCAATAAAATTCCCACTTCATAGACAATATAGCTGTAACGCCTTGAAATCTAAGAGTGTCATAACCTGCTATATATCCTTAATTCTCTAATGATATGTTAAGGTTGAGAAACTAACAACAATCTTCAAAATCACTTGTAATAACTACTCATCAACTATAAATAGCAATTCTCTAAGTACAACAATTCAAATTACTCATAAGCGAGTCACTCCAACCATGGATTTGCTCAATAACCAAATCTTGATCTTTTACAATATATAAAATTAACCAACTCTCTTTCCCAACTCGATGATGACAATTTTCATACTTGTCTCAACTTATCGAATCAACCTGCAGTTGTAAAAATAAAAAAAATAAGTCGAAGCCCAGTACATGATGTACAAGCACACACGAATGGCAAACTAGGTCATACACATGTATATAATACAAGTTACACTAAGTATAAAGCAAATAATAAATTAATTATCTTTAATTTAGGCCAATAATCAACAAAATGGTACTCATGACCTCGCTTCTTTATAATCTTTGTCGACATACATAAGCAGATATCAATATATGTTTTCCTTTACATTCGAGTCTAGAGTCTAAAAACCTAGTATTCTAACTGTGTTGTCCTATATGAAAGTCCACTAAGTAAACCTTATATATGATCGACAGTTGCTTCTCCAGGGATTTGCTACCACAGGCCTTTAAAGTGAGCAAGTCAAGTACACTCAACAACTAAAATTAATTAAGCCAAATATAACTTAGTTCGGTTTGCTTACTAAGTCCTGATAGGCACAAGCAACAACTAAACACTACATATTTAGAAAGGCTTCTCAACCGCTAATTGGAATTCTATACTTTAAGTCCTATACCGATTAACTCTTACCACCCCCAAATGAGGAACTAATATACAACACAAATTTATTTAAGATTAGAAACAATTATGTATTATCCTTCAAAAGAGTAATAACTACTTTTCTATCCAATTGTTATTATTTATGAATCTTTTATTAATATCTAATTTATTGGTTAAATGTTCCAATTAAGATTATTAGAATCGATTCAAAATTTGGGAGTTCGACACTAGAACTATTGAATTAAAGAATAATTTTGTATGTCGTGAGCTATGGCATGTTTTACTATTATTATTTTATTTCTTCAATGGATATTATATGGAAACCGACTGGAACAGGCTCCTTCTTTACCAATAGAAACAATGGCTCAATGAAGATTCAGTAAATAAATAAACCAATAGAAATAAAAAGAAAGACAGATACTTTAATTGATAAAATAACAAAAATTAGGACTTCACCTCGGCTAATGAAAATTATGAAACAAATGTATAATCTATATAATCGGTGCTATTATTTATACATAACATATATGTTTAGCCAGTATACATGGTAACAAGGTAATATAGTCATAACATATGATGGTCAATAAATGACCAAATAATAACTTTAGAGCACCGATAGAAGAATTTAAGATAAGGACAGAAGCTTATATCTCAAAATTATCTTTGTACTTACAATAATAACAAACCTTTAAAGAAGACACAGAAATAAATAAAATAATATTATAACCATACTGATATAGATAGCAAAGTAACATCCTCTAGAGCTTCATTAATGTATTGCTGGAAAAAGATATTATAGAATATATGATAATCATATAGCACAACATATTACATAAGTTACTATAGACAATATGATTGCTTATTAATATAATAGGAGAATACAAAGACAACACGGGTTTTCACCAGAAAGGAAGGAGACCGAGTTGACTCACCGAAATTATAGACCAGAAAAGAGGGGACCACGGTACTGTCGTCGGAGGAGAAACTTTACGTTGTTATGGTTGTTCGTTGGCCACTCGAGAGGTCACGAATAAAACGGAGAAGTCGCCGGAGGGTGGTTCTCACCAGAAAACAGACGAAACAGGAGCTTACGTTCTGTGCTACAAAAGGAACCAAGACGAGTAGCGATGGAGAAATTACCGAAAACAGAGGTCGAAACGTAACTCAGTCGAATGAAAAGGACACCGAGACTCAGTTCTTTAATAAGATGAGCTGCCGGAGGAGTTACCAAAATCGGAGTAGGAGCTCAATATTTCGTCGGAGTAGAGAACTCGATCCTCTTAGATGTCGACTAGTTTTATCAACGCATGAGAAGAGGAAGCTGGGATGAGAACTGGTCGAGAAGAGCGAGCTGGAAGCTCGATTGAAAGGGGCGTGTGAGCTGCTGTTTGTAAGAAACCAGGAAGCGAGAAAGAGATATCGGGGGGGACGAGCAAGCTCGAGAGAGAAAGAGATATGCTCTGGGTTGTTTCAATAGCAAAAGATTCAAGGATGAAATTATATCCCAAAATTGACCAAATCTCTTCAGAAGGGACCCCGCGAGAGAGAAACCAAAATCAACACACGAAGTCACTGTATTTGCATCAAAGATCTGCAAATACCTTAATCATGCATCGACTGGAACAGAATGTTGTCCTAAGGAACACAAGACAGGAAGAGTTAGTCTGCCAATCCTTCAAACCTTCCTAGTTGCTTTAAACAATCAAATCCAAAAGCTGCAAGGATTCCACAGAACAAATATCATTAAAACACATTCAATTTTTCTTTTTTCCAATATTCAACCATGTCAGACCAACCTAACCAAACTTTTGAGTACCTCCAACGCATCAAAACCACATATTACGCCTCACCCAGATACCATAACAGCTCAAAACATAAGATTGCTCCTCCACTAATGCTTTAATCTTATCTCCTCTTGATCCCCCATTGACATAAACACCAGTTAGCACTTCAAAACAGTCTCAAAACCGGAGCTTAACACTATTATGGTAGAAATATGATATTTGGAATCTATAACATAGTATAAGCTTGAGCCTTTGATTTGGTGCTTGCTTGTCTTTCCAAAATGAGAAGATAGAGTTCTATTCGTTTTAACACGAAAGGCCGGCCCACGAGGAGGAAAAAAATGGTTGGTATTGGGTTACGGTCTGAAGTTGTCTGATGTGATGGAATATGCAAACTGGCCGTCAATTACTAAAATTCACACGTAAAATTCAAGTGCCGATGACCTTGTTGTATAATGTTGACTTCTTCATTCAAATATTTGAACAGTGGTTGCGGGGTTTTCGTTCATTTACGTAACGTATGAATTTAATCAGTTCATGGGATAAATAAATGTTACAAGTTGTGGTGAATACTTAATAATATAAGCTTCTTACATTGCTTCGAGCAATAGAGGTCAGACTTTCCAAGAATAGGACGTAATGCTCGGGCTGATAATTTGAGACTTAACCCGTGAGACTTGATATGATGCAATCTTGTGTATGAAATAAATAGACACCGGATACAAAAGGGTGAGATCCGTTTGATCTAGACTTGGGGTTGGGTACAATCTGGCCCCAATCTGGGAATTTAAGGGCTTGGGTACCTTGAATAAGGACTACTTGGCTTAGGTCAGTTTTAGGCCGGGCTGGTTGAATAGCCTGTAAACCATCCAATTCATTTGTTTTTTTTTTTTTTTTCCTTAAATTCTTTATTGAAAACATGTACAAGTTTTTTTAAGTAATTCTGTTTTTGTAATATTTTCTTCTATTGTCTAATTTTCTTTTACATAATTCCCAAACCCGTATTGGTAACTTTTTAACTAAAATAATTACAAAAAATAATTTTAAATAAGCTCATTACTAAAAACACATTTCGGGAGAAATAAAAGGTGCACATTAAAAGGATTTTTTAGGAAATTATATGCATCACGTTAATAATTCATCTATCCTTGTCTGAGTTCTCTCATCATCTCTACTTTACCTCTTTATGTGTTTCCATGATCTTGTCATTTCTTTTGTCTAAGTTTTACCTATTTTTTCTTTCTCTCTTTTTTTGATCCTCTGTTTAACTTATAAGTCAAAAGATTCTTTGAGAATGTTGGTTTGACAAAACATGATAATTTATTTGATAAAGAATTTTCCAAATGCAACGAGTAACAAGCTAACGCGAAGAAATTTTTGTACACCAATATAAAAATCGAAAAGTACATACTTTGTACATGTTACCATCATAAATTACAATAGTAAAGTTATACTTTTCTATTAACATTGGATTCCCGAATAATCGTATACATAAGAAAGCACCCCATGTGCGAGATGTAAAAAATTACAACAATAAATATACATCGTCAATGGAGTTCTTTATTTTTAATAGATTTGAAAGTCAAACCATAAGAGTAGTTGCCTATGTATTCATTAGTCGGAATCATACTGTTATAATTTGGTGATTAATTTTATTTTTATGAAAACTTTAATGTATTGGTTATTTTTAATATTCCTAAAAAGTGCCTACTTTACGTTATTAGCCAGTTTATCCCATTTGTAAAGAAACGTTATATAACATCTAGATTTTTTTATAGCCTGGATTTTTGAAAATCTATTGGACATGGATTCGACCTAATTTTTCAAAAAGTGCCAATTAGATTTGTTTGGTTTTTTTTTTTAAAGACATTTTTCTACATGCTAAAATTTTTTTAAAAGAAAAAAAAGAAGCAATTGAGAATTGACATTCAGTCACTATTAGCTTGTGGAGCCACTCTATTCTAGGGTTGACCCCTAACTCTTGCCGAAAGAGTTAAAGTAACTGAAATAGTTATTTTTCTTGGTTGACGTTCCCACCAACTCATATTCTCAGTTCATCACTTATGGGAATCAAGCTATTAAACCACTAACCTATAGCCGAGCCCTAAGACTAGAGGGACTAGGAAGACAAATCCTCCTATTCCAACCGACTCATGGGGAGACTAAATATCTCCTTGCTGACCTATTTTACTTGCTAAGTCAAGTGACTACTTATTTCTCGTATGTTATGTGCCGAGAAGCAAAAGGCCAAGACAACAGCTCATCTTTATTTTCACACATGCCTGGCCAATTACTTACTCGGCCATACCCTTATTGAGATGCTAAGAGAAAGAGTTCAGATTGATCAAGCCACCCTTGCTTAGATAAGCAAGCTATCTATATATTTTATCCACATATTCTAATGGCATTTCCAATACAGCACCACTACGTGTATAGTATCATGCGTAGAATCCGTTGCACTAATGATTATTTTTATTGTATATTTATTTTTATTCTTTTGTATCATGTACATTATTCCTTAGGAAATGCTCTTTTTGTCTTTTCCCTTTTGTGTAAGTTACCCTAATTTATGGGTATAAATACCCATATACTTGTAACTATAAGTATAAGAATCAGATTACAATTAATACACTTAATTATTTTTCTTCATTGCGTAAACATTATTTATTTACTTTCAGTATCACTTTTATTCTAACCTTTAATCAAGGTTAGGTGGTAAGTAACCTCATCGAACTGATTCATGTGTCATATCGAATGGTGCCTTAAGTCCTTAGCAGTTCCATTAGTGCATTATATTCTCTAGAGCTATTCGTAGGTTTTGCTTACTTTTTTATTTGCATTTGTCCTTCCGTTCTTTCCTTATCACTTTCTTTCAAGTTTTCTAGAAACTCGGACCCATCTAGCAACCGGCCTTGTTTATTCTTGATCACAGTTTGCACCATCTTGGTATCAAAGCGGAGGTTTTGTTTGCGTTGTAGTTGGTTTTTGAAGTTATACTCTGTTTTACATGTGTAAAATAGAGCAAGTTACTATGTTCATCTTAGCTGTTGTGTTTGCTAGCTATTAATTTCCTAAAGTGTTTGTGTGAACTTTGACTTTGTGGAGAAAATGATGAACTCGAGTGTGAATGTTAGTATGGGAGATGACAATAGTGGAGTTGTCCACTATGGATGACAGTCTCAAGGAATCTTAAGAAGCATAGACGAGAGACATGATGAGATGGTAAACCTTTTGGTAGATCTGATCCGAGTTGTTCATGCATTGGCTTGCCAACTCACTAAGGCTATGTAAAATACCTCATAAGCTGCTTAACCTGTTAGAGGTCAAAACTCAGCTCAACTAGTTCAAGGTAGAGGAGTAGGTGGACAAGTAAGATGAAGGATAAACTTATGAGAACTTGATGAAGAGGAAGAAGAAGAGTATTTTAAAGAGGAACGAGCTAGAGTACTTAGAGCATCTAACCACGTAAAATGTTAGATTCTAAGTTTCAATGGATTTAGGAATGTTGACGAATATTTGGAATGGGAAGAGAAGGTAGAGCGTATTTTTTATTATTACAATATGACGATTATGAGAAGGTGAGAACTGCTGCTGTTGAGTTCTCCGAATGTATTGCCATATGGTAGAAGAATTTCTAAGTCATGAGGAGATAAGAGGAATATCGAAAAATTAATACTTAATCCGAGATGAAGAGAATACTCAGAAACAGATTCGTGTAGAAAACTTATCTTAGAGATACTTTCACTCAGCTTTAAGTGCTGAGATAAGGAAGTCGGACTGTTGATGAGTATGTTTAAGAATTTCAAATGCTTATGATCCATTGCGAAGTGCAGGAACCACCAGCTTGAACAGTCTCAAGATTCATCACTGGATCGAGAGGTGATATTTGAGACATTATGGAACTCTAACGCTTTACTACAATGGATGAAGCCATCAGAATAGTCCAACGAGTAGAAAGGTAAAGAAGGAGCTGAGTATCGACGAAGATGCCGACTAACCGACCTAAATAGGCAAGTCACCGAGCTTAGTTGAGTACCAAGCCAAGCTAAAAGATGGATGTCCGAGTCGATTAGAGAAGCTGACCTGATACTGAAGTGCTGACTCAAACTTATGAGAAAGGGTAAGGGTCTAATAGGAAGATAAGCTAGATCAAGTACTTCAAGTGCCAAGGATTCGAACATATGGTTGCTCAGTGCTTAAACCAAAGGACAATGGTCATTAAGGGAGATGTCCTGAAGCTAAAAGTAGACAATACAGATGAGGAACCTGAGGAGGAAGAGGTCCTCGTCAAGATAGAAAATGCTGAGAAAGAACTGATTGAAGAAGATGTGTTTGTTAAGGACTTGGACTAGTTACTCATGGTTGTCCGACGTACTATGAACATAGAACCCTCATGAGAGGAGGAGTAGAAAGAGAATTTGTTTCATACCACCTGTAAGGTGAATGATCAGGTATGTGCTCTCATTGTCGATAGTGGAAGTTGCACCAATGTGGCATCAGCTGATCTTATTTCAAAATTGAAGTTACCAACTGTTGCACATCCAAAGCCATTCAAATTGCATTGGTTGAGTGAGAAAGAAGCACTATATGTCACTCGGCAAATGCTACTATCGATCATTCTAGAGAATTACTCAAATCAAATTCTCTACAATGTACTACCCATGTATGCTTCTCACGTGTTGCTAGGTAGATCGTGGCAGTTTGATAAGATAGTTATCCATGATGGCTATATGAACATGTACATGTTTGAGAAGGATGACTAGAAGATTATATTAAACCCAATGCCATCGAGAGAAGTTAATAAATTGCAAATGAAACTTACTCGCAGATTGAAGAAGGCTTTGGTGATGAGTAGAGTTGAGCTCCGAGAGGCCATTAATGTTGACGAATCGACCCTTATGTTGGTTAAGCGACTATTAGAAATGAAGGAGCGAGGTGAACTACCCTAGAAAATAAAAGAGTTATTGGAGGAGTATGTCGAATTGTTCACAAAACAGTTACCTAAGGGTTTACCCCTAACTCGAGGCATAGAGCACTGCATTGACTTAGTATCCGATGTTGTACTGTCGAATAAGCCAACTTCTTGGATGAATTCTGAACAGGCTTCTAAGCTACAATGTCAACTCAATGAGTTGCTGGAGAGAGGATACATTCGAGAAAGTCTCAGCCCTTGCATTGTACCAGCGCTTTTAGTGCCAAAAAAGGATGGAACCCAGCGAATGTGTGTCAATAGCCGAGCTGTAACCAATATCACGATCAAATACAGGTATCCGATCCCAAGGTTAGAAGACATGTTGGATAAGTTGAGTGGAGCTAAAGTCTTCAATAAGATTGACCTGAAGTCTAGCTACCATCAAATTTGCATAAGGCCAGGAGACGAATGGAAGACTGCATTTAAAACTCGGCATAGACTCTATGAGTAGATGGTCATGCTATTTGGCTTGTCGAATGCCTCAAGCACTTTCATGCGATTGATGAACCACGTATTAAGGCATCTTATTGGAAAGTGTATCGTAGTGTACTTTGACGACATATTGGTCTACAATATCGACATGCTGAGTCACTGTGAGCATCTCCAAGAAGTATTGGATATCCTCCGTATTGAGAGACTATTCGGTAATCTCAAGAAATGTTGCTTTTGTTAAGAAGAAGTGGTATTCTTAGGCTACGTAGTTAGTGGAGGAGGCTTATAAGTGGATGACGAAAAGATCTGAGCAATTATAGAGTAGCCGACTCCTAATACATGTGTTGATGTAAGAAGTTCCCATAGACTAAGTTCATTCTATAGATGATTCATCAAGAATTTCAACACCTTTGCTATACCTCTTACTGAGATCACGAATAAGAACACCGAATTTTGATGAGGAGAAAAGGAAGAGAGGAGCTTTGTTGAGGTAAAAGAAAGAATGACCTCTGCCCCAATGTTAGTCCTACCTGACTTCGAGAAAATATTTGATCTAGAATGTGACGCTTTAGGCATTGGAATAGGTATTGTCCTAATGTAGAAAGGCTAACCAATTGTCTCCCATAGTGAGAAGCTTCAAGGACTATAGTTGAATTATTCCGTGTATGACAAGGAACTCTTAGCACTGATTTGAGCACTATAAGTATGGCAGCATTATTTACCACTGAGAGAATTCGTCATATATACTGATAATGAATTGCTGAAGTATCTCCGAAGTCAGACCAAGTTATCAAAGTGGCAAACAAGATAGGTTAAATTCCTTGAAGGATTCAATTTTGTAATAAAATACAAGTAGGGAAAGAGTAACGTAGTTACAGATGCTCTTTCAAGGAGACGTGCACTTTTAATTGAACTGTAGACCAAGCTATTTGGGTTTGTAAGTAACAAAGAACAGCATTCTAGGGATCTACACTTTAGACCCATAATCATGTATTGATGGAAAGACAATGGATGAGTATCATGTAGAGGAAGGTTACTTGTTTTGAGGTGGAAAACTATACGTACTGACTTGTTCCCTAAGGGAGATGTTGATTAGGGAAGCCCACCATAGATGACTCTCCAGACATTTTAGAGAAAGAAGGACTTGTGAATTGTTAAATGTTCGATTATTCAGATTGAGGATGAAGATAGAGATACATTGAGTTGTCAACAACTGTACCGTGTACAAGAGTGAGTTAAGTAAGGGAAAGCAATGCCTTTAATTGTTCCGATGAATCTATGTATTGAATTAAGCATGGACTTTGTTCTCGGACTGCCACGAACTATCCGAGGCAAAGATTCTATAATGGTTATCATGGATCACTTCAACAAAATGGCACACTTCGTATCCTACTCTAAAACTAATGATACTTCAGCTATTGCTTTTCTTTTTCTTTTTCTTTTCTTACAGGAGATTGTGTGGATATACGGTATATTGAGAAGTGCAATCTCTGATAGAGACTCGAAGTTTTTAAGCAATTTTTGGAGGACCTTGTAGCGTCGGATAGAGAACAAACTATTATTCAATACTTCCTATCATCCCTAAACTAACGGCCAAATGGAGGTAGTTAATCACACTTTGGGATCATCGCTTCGAGATGTAGTGGGAAAGAACTTGACTGATTGGGACATCTGCTTACTAGTGGTCAAATTTGCTTACAACCGTACAACGTAGACACCACTAAGCAAACACTCTTTGAGGTGGTCTATAGTTTCAATCCTAAGTTACCCCTCAATTACACCCCTGTACCTATACCCGCACAAGAGGACCCTAACGTAAGAACTCGAGCGCAATCCCTTTAGCACATTTATGACAAAGTCACTTAGCACATTGATCAAGCTACTAGAAGATTGCAAGAGAAGACTAAGGGTAGGACGGCTAAACAATTCTAGCTAGGAGATTTAGTATGGTTGCACTTCAGCAAAGAATGGTTCTTAAACAAGAGAAGGAAAAAATTATCTACAAGAGCTGAAGAACCTTTCAAAATCCTCCAGAAGATCAATAACAATGCTTATAGATTGGAGTTGCCTGAGGACTATGTGATTTTTGATAACATCAATGTTGCCGACCTTAGTCCGTATTGATAGGAATCAAGCTAGGGGCCCCTAACTCGCAGCCGAGCTTGAGGACTAGAGGGGCCTGACACTACAAATCCTTATATTCCAACTAGCTCCTATTGAGGCTGAGTACTTCCTTACCGAGTGACATTTAATACCGTGCTGTATGACCGCCCGTTATTCTGTGGTATGCTGAGTTGACGATTACTCTCTATTGCCGAATCATCTAATTACTTGGCATCTTTCTTGTAGAGAAGCCAAGAGAGAGAGACAGGATTGACTAAGTCATCCCTGCTCTAACAAATGCATCTGTCCATACTTTTTGCCCGCATCTCCTAATAACCTTGCCAATGCAGCATCACCACGTGTATAGTATTTTATGTATAATCTATAGTATCAATGATTGTTTTCCTTATATATTCATTTTTACCCTTTTGTCTCGTGTACATTACTCTTTTAGGAAATATCTTTATTGTCTTTTCCCTTTTATGTAAGTTGCCCTAACTTATAGGTAAAATGTAAGGCAGATTACTTTCAATACACTTGAGTACTTTCTTCATTGCGTAAACACTGCTTGTTTACTCTTAGCATCACTCTTATCCTTTCTCTTAAGCAAAGTTAAGTGGTGAGTAATCTCATTAGACCAATTTATGCATCATATCAAATTATACCATGAGTCCTCAAAAGTTCCTTTGGTATGTCATATCCTTTAGAGCTATTCATGGGTATTTGCTTATTGTTTTCATTCTTCATTTCTTTATCATACCTTCCCTATTACCCCTTTTCGAGCTTTCTGCAAGCTTAGACCCATTTAGCAGCTGACCTTGTCTGTTCTTGGTCACGGTTTGCATCATCTTGGTAAAAGAGTGGAGGTTTTGTATGAGCTGTAGTTAGCTCTTTTTGAATTATGTTGTATTTTGTTTTGCGTGTATGAAATAGAGTTAGTTATTGTATTCATTCGATTGCTATGTTATTAGCTGTTCACTTTCTAAAGTGTTTGTTTAAATCTTGAATCTGAGAGAAAATGACAAACCTAAGTATGAATGTTAATCCTAGTGATGATAGTGGAGTTGTCTACCATAGACGACAATCTTAGGGAACTTCTAGAAGCACTGACGAGAGACTTGATGAGGTAACTAACCTCTTGGTCGATTTGACTTGAGCTGTTCATGTCCTATCTTACCGACCCACTGATGCCACGTAAAACACTCCACAAGCTGCTTAACCTGTTAGAGGTCAGAACCTAGCTCAACCCATTCACAGTGGAAGAGTTGGCGGATGAGAAAGGCGAAGGATAGACTTGAGAGAGCTTGATGAGAAAGAAGAAGAGTATTTTGAAGAGGAGTGTGTATGAGTCCCTAGAGCATTCGACCATATGAAGCTTTAGATTCTAAGTTTTAATGGATTTAGGAATGTTGACGAGTATCTGGATTAGGAAGAGAAGGTGAAGCATATATTTGATTACTATCAATATGAGGATTATGAGAAAGTGAGGACTGCTGATGTTGAATTCTTCAAATATGCCGCCATGTGGTGGAAGAATTTTCAGGCCATGAGAAGAAGAGAGGGGTACTAAGAGATTAACACCTGACCCAAGATGAAGAGAGTGCTCAGAAATTTATTCTTGCTGGAAACTTATCTCTAAGATGCTTACACTCAGCTTCAGGAGCTGAGATAAGGAGGCCGGGTTGTTGATGAATATGTTTAAGAATTCCAAATGCTTATGATAAGATGCGAAGTGGAGGAACCACCTGCCCGAACAATCTCAAGGTTTGTTATTGGGTTGAGAGGAGACATCCGAGACATTGTGGAGCTCCAACGATTTGACATAATGGATGAAGTTGTTCAGATTGCCCAATAAGTAGAGAGGTAGAGAAGGAGCCGAGCAACGACTAGAATGCCGAATAGTCGACTAGGATAGGCAAGTCACCAAACTCTGCCAAGTACTGAGCTAAGCAGAAGGGTTGATGTCGGAACTGAGCAGAAAGGCCAACCAAAAGATATAACACCAACCTGAACTTATGAGAATGGGCAAGGGACTAGTAGAAAGACTAGCCAAATTTAGTGCTTCAAGTGTCAAGGGTTTAGACATATGGATGCTCAGTGTCTGAACCAAAGGACGATGGTCATTAAGGGAGACATCCCGAAGTTAGACATAAAGAGTACGGATGAGGAACCCGAGGAAAAGGTTCTTGCTAAGAATGGGAATGCTGAGAAAGAGTTGATTGAGGAAGACATGTATGCCAAGGACTTAGACTAGCTACTCATGGTTATTTGACGCACTATGAGTGTGACAAGAGGAGGAGTAGAGAGAGAACTTATTTCACATCACTTGCAAAGTTAATGATTAGATGTACGGTCTCATCATGGAGAGTGGGAGCTGCCCCAATGATGCGTCAGCCGACTTCATTTCAAAACTGAGGTTGCCAACTGTTGCACATCCAAAGCCATACAAGTTGCACTTGTTGAGTAAGAAGGGAGCATTATACGTCACTCGGCAAATACTACTGCCGATCATTATAGGCAAATACTGCTGCCGATATTACTCCGATCAGATTTTTTGTGACATACTACCTATGTGTGTGTCCTACATGTTACTAGGAAGACCATGGCTATTTGATTAGAAAGTTATCCACAATAGTTATAGGAATACCTATATGCTCGAGAAGGATGGTTAGAAGATCATGCTAAATCTGATGCCATCGAGAGAAGTTTACAAGTTACAGATGAAACTTACTTGCGAATCAAAGAAGTCTCTAGTGATGAGTAGAGCTAAGCTCCAAAAGGCCATTAATGCCAATGAGCCAAACGTCTTGTTGGTCAAGCAACTATTGAAAATAAAGGAGCGAAATGATTTACCCTAAGAGGTGAAGGAATTATTGGATGAATATACTGACTTGTTCCTAAAATAGTTGCCAAAAGGGTTACCCCCAACCCGAGGAATAGAGCATTGCATTGACTTAGTACCCGACGCTGCATTGCTGAACAAGCCAACTTATTGGATAAATACCAAGCAGGCTTCTAAGCTTCAATGTCAAGTCAATAAGTTGTTAGAAAGAGGATACGTGAGAGAGAGTCTCAACCCTTGTACTGTGTCTGTACTTTTAGTGCCGAAAAAGAATGGAACCTGGTAGATGTATGTTGATAGCCGAGCCATAAACAAAATTATGATCAAATACAGGTATCCGATCTTGAGGTTAGAAGACATGTTAGATGAATTGAGTGGAGCCAAAATTTTCTGCAAGATTAATCTCAAGTTTGGCTACCATCAAATCCGCATGAGGCTAGGAGATGAGTAGAAGACTACGTTCAAGGCTCGACATGGGCTTTACAAATGGATGGTCATGCCCTTTAGCTTGTCAACTGCCCCAAGCACCTTCATGCGACTTATGAACCATGTGCTGAGACATCTCATCGGGAAGTGTATCATGGTGTACTTTGACAACATCTTAATTTACAGTGCTGACATGTTAAGTCACTGTGAACACATCCGAGCAGTCTTGGATACCCTTTATGCTGATAGACTATTTGGAAATTTGAAGAAATGTTACTTTTGCTAAGAGAAAGTGGTATTCTTAGGCTATGTTGTTAGTGGATGAGGCTCTCATCGGGAAGTATATCATGGTGTACTTTAACGACATCTCGATCTACAGTATTGACATGCCGAGTCACTGTGAACACATTTGAGTAGTCCTGGATACCTTTCATGCCAAGAAACTATTTGGCAATTTGAAGAAATGTTGCTTCTAATAGGAGGAAGTAGTATTCTTAGGCTATGTAGTCAGTAGATGAGGCTTACGAGTCAATGATGAGAAGATCCGAACAATTGTTGAGTAGCCGACCCCTACTACTTATACCGATGTGAGAAGTTTCCGTTGATTAGCTTTGTTTTACCAAAGGTTTATTAGGAACTTCAGTACCCTCGCTACACCACTTACTGAATTAACGAAGAAAAACACCAACTTCCGATGGAGAGGAGACGAATTTTACTAAGATTAAGAAGAGGCTGACCTCCGCATCAATGTTAGTGCTACCTGACTTTGATAAAACTTTTGAGTTAGAGTGTGACACGTCAAGCATTAGAATAGGCGCTATCCTAATGTAGGAAGGCCAATCGATTGCCTTTTACAGTGAGAAGCTCCGAAGACTGCAGTTAAATTACTTCGTGTATGATAAAGAGCTCTTGGCACTAATTCACACACTGTAAGTATGACAATACTATCTACTGTCGAGAGAATTTGTCATATATACTGGCCATGAGTCACTACGGTACCTTTGAAGTCAAACCAAGCTATCCAAGTAGTAGGAAAGATGGGTTGAATTCCTTGAGGGATTCAATTTTATGATCAAGTATAAGCAAGTAAAAAGCAATGTAGTTGCAGATGCTCTCTCAAAGACACATGCACTCTTATCAAAACTACAGACCGAGCTGTTCGGTTTTGCAAGTATCAAGGAACAGTACTCCGAGATCCATACTTTGGACCAATAATTTCAAGATGCATGGATGGGAGAATAGTGGATGAGTATTATGTAAAGGATGGTTATTTGTTCCAAGGAGGAAAATTGTGCGTGTTAACTTGTTCCCTATAGGAATTATTAATTAGGGAAACCGACAGTGGAGGATTCTCCAGGCACTTTGGAGAGAGAAGGACTTGTGAACTATTGAATGTCTGATTCTTTTGGCCAAGAATGCAAAGAGATGTGCATCGAGTGGTCAAAAGTTGTGCTATGTGCAAAAATGCCAAGTATCGAGTTGAACAAAGGAAAGTAATGCCCCTATCTATTCCGATGAAGCCACAGACTAAACTAAGTATGGGCTTTGTTCTCGAACTACCGAGAACTGCCTAAGGAAAAGATTTTGTAATGGTCACTATGGATCGATTTAGTAAGATGGCACACTTTGTGCCCTACACCAAGACTAACGACACTTCGGCTATTGCTTCTCTTTTCTTAAAGGAGATTGTGCGGATACACAGCGTACCGAGAAATGTAGTCTCCAATAGAGACCCAAAGTTCTTAAGCCATTTCTAAAGAACCCTGTAGCGTTGGATGGGAATCAAATTACTCTTCAATACCTCCTGTCACCCCCAAATTGATGGCTAAACAGAAGTGGTTAATTGTACTTTGGGTTCACTGCTTCGAGTTACAATAGGCAAGAACTTAGTTAATTGGGACGTCTGCCTGCCAATGGTTGAGTTTGCTTATAACAGAACCATACATTACACCACTAAGCAGACCCCCTTTGAAGTGGTCTATGGATTTAATCCTAAGTTACCCCTTAACCATGCCCATGTACCCATACCCACGCAAGAGGACTTTGATGCTTCGGCTAGAGCACAATCTCTTCAGCACATTTATGACAAAGTTACTCGGCATATCAACTAAGCTGCTAGAAGAATGTGAGAAAAGACCAAGGGTAGGTCGGCCAAACAATTTTAGCTAGGAGACTTGGTATGGCTATACCTTAAAAAGGAACGGTTGCCGAACAAAAGGAAAAATGAATTATCTATAAGAGCGAAAAGACCTTTCAAAATCCTCCAGAAAATCAATGACAACGCCTATAGGTTGGAACTGCCTAAGGACTATAGGGTTTCTAATGCCTTCAACATTACCGACTTTAGTCCATATCACCCCGACAGAGAACAGAGTGAATACCATTCGGATTTGATCCCAAATCCTAAATAACTCGAGGGGAATTTTGGGAATCAAGTTACAGGGCTCCTGACCCACAGCTGAGGCTGAGGCCAAAGTCAAGGACTAGAGGGGTTGGCATGACGAATCCTTATGTTCCAACCAACCCCTACCAAGGTCGAGTACTTCCTTACCGAGTTACCTCTAATGCCGTACCGTATGACCACCCATTATTCTGTGGTATACCAAGTTGACGATTACTCTCTATTGCCGAATTGACCAATTACTCGGCATCTTCCTTACCGAGAAGTCGAGAGAGAGAGAGACCGGACTGACTAAGCCATCGTTGCTCGAATAAACCCATATATCCGTACTTTTTGCCTACATCTCCTAGCAACCTTGCCAAAGCAACCTTGCCAATGCAGTATTGCCACGTGTACAGTATCATATGTAGAATTTGTAGCACCAATGCTTGTTTTCCTTGTATATTCATTTTTACCCTTTTGTCTCATATACATTGCTCCTTTAGGAAACGTCCTTATTGTCTTTTCCCTTTTGGGTAAGTTGCCCTAACTTACGAGTATAATTACCCCTGTACTTGTAGCTATAAGGAAGATTACTTCAATACACTTGAGTACTTTCTTCCTTATGTAAACACTGTTTGTTTACTCTCAGCATCACTCTTATCCTTTCCCTTAAGCAAAGTTATGTGGCAAGTAACCTCCTTGGACCAATTTGTACGTCATATCAAATTGTACCATAAATCCTCAGAAGTTCCTTTAGTACATTATATTCTTTGGAGCTGTTTATGAGTTTTTGCTTATTGTTTTCATTCTTCATTTCTTCACCCTTTCGTACCTTCCCCATTACCCCTTTTTGAGCTTTTTGTAAGCTTGGACCCATTTAGCAACTGGCCTTATTTGTTCTTAGTCTTTGTTTGGCCATTAGTCTAGGAGTGATAGGAGGTACTGAAGAGTAATTTGGTTTATAGCCGATACTACAGGGTTCTCTAGAAATGGCTTAAGAACTTCGAGTCTTTGTTGGAGACTACACTTCTCGGTACACCGTATATCCGCACAATTTCCTGTAAGAAAAGAGAAGCAATAGCCGAAGCATTGTTAGTCTTGGTATAGGGTACGAAGTGTGCCGTCTTACTGAACCGATCCATGACAACCATTACAGAAACTTTTCTTCGAGTAGTTCTTGGCAATCCGAGAACAAAGTCCATGCTTAGTTTAGTCCACGACCTTGTTGGAATAAGTAGGGGCATTGCGTTCCCTTATTTAGCTCGATACTTGGCCTTTTTGTACACAACACAGCTTTTGACCATTCGGTGTACTCCTCTTCGCATTCTTGGCCATTCAACAGTTCATAGGTCCTTTTCTCTCCAAAGTACCCAGAGAATCCTCCGCTATAGGCTTCCCTAATTAATAATTCTTGTAGGGAACAAGTTAGTACTCATAGTTTCCCTCCTTGGAATAGATAGCCATCTTATACATAATATTCGTCCACTGTTCTCTCATCCATGCATCTCGAAATTATTGGTCCAAAGTGTAGATCCCCGGAGTATTGTTCCTTGATACTCGCAAAACCAAACAGCTTGATCTACAGTTTTGATAAGAGCGCATGCGTCCTCGAGAGAACATCTGTAACTACGTTGCTCTTTCCTTGCTTATACTTGATCACAAAATTGAATCCTTTAATGAATTTAACCCATCTTGCCTACTGCTTAGATAGCTTAGTCCGACTTCAAAGGTACTATAGTGACTTGTAGCCAGTATATATGACATATTCTTTCGGTAGTACATAGTTCTGCCACACTTGCATTGTGTAGATTAGTGCCAAGAGCTTGTTGTCATACACGAAGTAATTTAACTGGGGTCTTCAGAGCTTCTCACTATGGAAGGCAATTGATTAGCCTTTTTGCATAAGGATAGCGCCTATTCTAATGCCTAATGCGTCGCACTTTAGCTCAAAAGTTTTGTCGAAGTTAGGTAGCATTAACACTGAGGCTGAGGTCAACCTCTTCTTAATCTCAATAAAACTCCTCTCACCCCCCCCATTAGAAGACTGTGTTTTTCTTCATTAATTCAGTAAGTGGTGCAACGAGGGTATTGAAGTTCCTGATGAACCTTTAGTAAAACGAAGCCAGTCCATGGAAACTTCTTACGTTGGCACAAGTAGTAGGGGTCGGCTACTCAACAATTTCTCGAATCTTCTCATCATCGACTCACAAGCCTCACCCATTAACTAGATAACCCAAGAATACCAGTTTCTCCTAGTATAAGCAACATTTCTTCAAATTGCTAAATAGTCTCTCGACATGAAGGGTATCTAGGACTACTCAGGTATATTCACAATGACTTGGCATGTCAACACTGTAGATTGGGATGTCGTCAAAGTACACCATGACACACTTTTCGATGAGATGTCTCAACACATGGTTCATAAGTCTTATGAAGGTGCTTGGGGCAGTCGACAAGCTAAAGGGCATGACCATCCATTCGTAAAGTCTATGTCGAGTCTTGAACGTAATCTTTTGCTCGTCTCTTGGCCTCATGTGGATTTGATGGTAGCTAGACTTAAGATTAATCTTGTGGAAAATTTTGGCTCCACTCAATTCATTTAACATGTCTTTTAGCCTCGAGATCATATACCTGTATTTGATCGTGATTTTGTTTTGCAACTCAGCTGTCAACACACATCTGCCAGGTTCCATTCTTCTTCGGCACTAAAAGTACAAGCACAATACAAGGGCTAAGACTCTCTCTCATGTATCCTCTTTCTAGCAACTTATTGACTTAACGTTGAAGCTTAGAAGCATGTTCGAGATTCATCCGATAAGCTGGCTTGTTTAGCAATGCAGCATCGAGTACTAAGTCAATGCAATGCTCTATTCCTCGAGTCGGGTGTAACCTTTCTAGCAACTGTTCTAAAAATAGGTCAGTATATTCATCCAATAGTTCCTTCACCTCTTGGGGTAAATCATTTTGCTCCTTCATTTCTAATAGTTGGTTGACCAACAAAAAGGTTAGCTCATTAGCATTAATGGCCTCTTGAAGCTCAGCTCTACTCATCACCAAAGCTTTCTTCGATCCGTGAGCAAGTTTCGTTTGTAACTTGTAGAGTTCTCTCGACAATAACAGCTTTAGCATGATCTTCCAATCATCCTTCTCGAGCATATAGGTATTCTTGTAACCATCGTAAATGACTTTCCTATCAAACAGCTACGGTTTTCCTAGTAACATGTGGGATACACACATAGGTAGTACGTCGCTAAGAATCTAGTCGGAGTAATTGCTTACAGTGACTAGCAGTAGTATTTGCTGAGTGACGTGTAATGGTCCCTTCTCACTCAACCAGTGCAACTTGTACAGCTTTGGATGTACAATAGTCGGTAACCTTAGTTTTGAAATGAGGGTGGTTGATGCCATATTGCTGTGGTTCCCACTATCCATGATGAGGGTGCATGCCTGATCATTAACCTTGCAAGTAATGTGAAATAAGTTCTCTCTCTACTCCTCCTCTCCTGAGGGTTCCACGCTCATAGTGTGTCGGACAACCATGAGTAGTTAGCCTAAGTCCTCAGCATATACGTCTTCCTCAATCAACTCTTTTTAGGCATTCCCATTCTCGGCAGGAACCTCTTCCTCGGGTTCCTCATTCGTACTCTCTACATCTAACTTCGAGATGTCTCCCTTAATGATCATCGTCCTTCAGTTTGGGCACTGAGCAACCATATGTCCGAACCCTTAATACTTGAAGCACTTGATCTGGTTGGTCTTTTTGCCAAACCCTTACCCTTTTTCATACGTTCGAGTTGGCGCTACATCTTTTAGTTGGCTTTTCTACTCAGTTCTCATGTTAACCCTTTTGTTCGGCTCGGTACTTAACAGAGTCTGGTGACTTGCCTATCTTGGTAGGTTAGTTAGCATTCTGGTCGTTACTCGGTTCCTTCTCTACCCCTCTACTCGTTGGGCAATCCTAACAACTTCATCTATTGTGTTAAATCATTGGAGCTCTACAATGTCTTGGATATCTCCTCTCAACCCAGTAACAAAACTGGAGATTGTTTGGGCAGGTGATTCCTCCACTTCTTATCTTATCATAAGCATTTGGAATTCTTGAACATATTCATCAACAACCTGGCTTCCTTGTCTTAGCTCTTGAAGCCAAATGAAAGTATCTTGGAGATAAGTTTCCAGTACAAATCAGTTTCTAAGCACTCTCTTTATCTCGGGCCAGATGTTAATCTTTCTGTACCTCTCTCTTCTTTTCATAGCTTAAAAATTCTTCCACCACATGATGGCATATTCGGAGAATTCAATAGCAACAATCCTCACTTTCTCATAATCCTCATATTGATAGTAATCAAATATATGCTTTACCTTCTTTTCCCAATCCAAATACTTGTCAGTATTCCCAGATCCACTGAAACCCAGTATCCGAAGCTTTATATGGTCAGATGGTCTGGGGACTCATACACACTTCTCTTCAAAATACTCTTCTTCCTCCTCATTAAGCTCTTTCAGGTCTACCCTTCGCCTTACTTGTCCGCCAACTCCTTTACCTCGAATGGGTCTAGCTAGGTTCTGACCTCTAACAGGTTGAGTAGCTTATGGAGTGTTTTACGTAGCCTCAGTAGGTCAGCAAGACAAGGCATGGATAGCTGGGGTCAAATTGACCAGGAGGTTAGTTACCTTATGAAGTCTTTCGTCAGTACTTCTAGGAGTTCCTTAAGATTGTCGTCCATGGTGGATAACTCCACTGTCATCATTAGCATTAATATTCATACTTGGGTCTATCATTTTCTCTTAGATTCAAGATTTAAACAAACACTTCAGAAAGTGAACAGCTAATAACACAACAATCGAATGAACATAGTAACTGACTCTGTTTCATACACGTAAAACAAAGCATAACAGAATTCAAAAAGAGCTAACTACAATTCACACAAAACCTCTACTCTGATACTAAGATGATGCGAACCGTGACCAAGAATAAACAAGGCCGGTCGCTAAATAGGTTCAAGCTTGCAGAAAGCTTGAAAAGGGGTAATAGGGAAGGTAGGAAAGGGTAAAGAAATGAAGAATGAAAACAGTAAGCAAAAACTCACAAACAGCTCTAAAGGATATGACACACAAAAGGAACTTCCGAGGACTCATGGCACAATTCGATATGATGCACGAATTGGTCTAATGAGGTTACTCGCCATCTAACCTTACTTAAGGGAAATGATAAGAGTAATGATAAGAGTAATGCCAAGTGTAAACAAGCAATGTTTATGCAAGGAAGAAAGTACTCAAGTGTATTGAAGGTAATCTGCCTTACAACTATAAGTATAAGAATATTTATACTTGTAAGTTAAGACAACTTACCCAAAAGGGAAAAGACAATAAAGACATTTCCTAAAGGAGCAATGTATACAAGATAAAAGGGTAAAAATGAATATATAAGGAAAACAATCATTAGTGTTACAGATTCTACATATGATACTGTACATGTGGCGATACTGCATTGGTGAGGTTGTTAAGAGATGTGGACAAAAATTACAAACAAATAGGTTTGTCTAAGCAGGGATGGCTTAATCAATCCGGTCTCTCTCTCTCGACTTCTTAACAAGGAAGATGCTGAGTAATTGGTCGATTCGGCAATAAAGAGTAATCATCAACTCGACATATCATAGAATAATGAGCAGTTATATAGCACAACATTAGAGGTGACTTGGTAAGGAAGTACTCAGCTTCGGTAGGGGTTGGTTGGTACATAAGGATTCGTCGTGCCAACCCCTCTAATTCTCAGACTCAGTTGCAAGTCAGGAGCCCTATAGCTTGATTCCCATTAGTATAGGGTACGTCTTTCTTTGCAACTTCCACCACTATAGGATGTAAAACTCCTTAACACTGATATTATCCCTGAACTCGAAAGCGTTGTTAAGATAATGTAACAGTTCAGTTTGCTACCCCCCTGAACCTGTGTCTCTCCAATTTCTAAGCTAGCAATTTCCCTCCCATGAAGGAGTAGTTATATGTCATAGGAGGTAGTAATGGAGTAACAATAGCCTGGTTACCGTACGTATAGCTAAATCATTCGAATAACGGGTTGCTTACACTTGTACTATACAAACCTTGTGTATCTCATTAGGTTATCAATTATTTGATAGTACATATTAAGGTGGTCCTTAAGCACATCCACTTTACACCGTAGATCTAAAATTGTCACAATAAGATAAATAGACTACATAATTTTGCGAAATTAGGTGATTACATGCATCTAGAAGAACCACAATTATGTTGATGACCTCTATAACCAAGTAGTGCATGCTACGCCCGTAAATTTGTAAAAGTTTTAGTAGTATCATGAAAAACTTTAAATACCTACAATAGCTTCTTACATACATCATAATCCCTTGTGTTAATTTGTACTTTCAATATCTCATGCATACAGAATTTATATAATAGATATTTATAATTAACTGTATTTTGTAACATTTCGTATATAGAATTCCACATGTGTTTGACGTATTTTTCAAATTTTTTGTACCTTTTCTTGTTTTGCATGCAAAAGGCTCTCCACATATTATATAGGGATGGCCTTTCCATTATCATTTTAACTGCTAATCTAATTGGTGTCAATTTATAATCAAAGGCCTCTATCCCTTCCTAACATATATATTTAAAATGTAACATGCACATCTTAAGTGAAAAACCATATTGCCTAGGTAAGGTTGTCAAGTTCATCTATAGATGCAGTATTCATGTTAGCATTATCAAAACCTATGGAGAAAATTTTGTGTGGTAAGTTATAGTCTTCAAGAGTAGTAGTTATTATTCTATATATTGTTTGTACCGTATGTCGTTCGTCGAATACCTTAAGGCCAAAAGTTTTTTATTAAGTTGCTATCTATTATTTATCTAATAACATGTGATACCCATGTAAGAATTTTCATGCTATCTATCTTACCATATATTTGCACAAATAGATACCCGTGTGCTAAGAGAGCTTAATATTGCTGTCAACTCCCCCTTACCTTTGTAATAAACTATTGGTTAGTCTTTCACATGGTCTTGGTGTTAAAAGTATGTGAGTTTAGATTCAATGACTATTGTTCACACCACATTTAGGAGTTGCACTTACCTCCACTAAGGGAGAGGTGCATGTTTGCAATGTGTTGTGCGAAGGCCATCTTCTGCTTCTCCACGTTGTATTAGAATAGTGCAAATGACTAGGAACTACCAAATGTGCAATTTGCTGTGAGTATTTTTTTATGCCATGCTCTGATGGATGCTTCCATTGTAGGTACCTCATCAGATTGCAATAGCTATCTCCCTTGTTCCATACATAACTTGAGGAACAGTAGTTACATTACACATGGGAATTGCCTTGCTCATCTATAATTTTAATACAATGTTAATAAAAATATCTGACTTCCTAAGCTTGAGGGGCTTACCTAGATGGTAGGGTGGAAACTTCTCGATGTTGTCTTCACCTATATTTGCAGCTTCCTCACCCTCCATGGCGTCATCCCATTGGTACAGAGTTTGTTGCTTGAAACTAGGAGGAATTGTTGGAGACTTTAATAAATACTCAATTTGTTCACTAGTGAAGTCATAATGAAATTGCTCATTTTGAGGATTTATTCCTTTTCCCCTAAAATCCTTCTTGCTAGAGGAAGATCTACGTAAAAAGTGATCCATTTGTATTTTTGGATTTTTATGTACAATTGTAATGGGAAGACAAACAATGAAGTGTGTGTAAAGTAGAATATGTAAATAGGTAAATATTGTAACCATTGCCTATAAAAGAAATTATGATTTGTAGGAAAAATGTTTTTAATGGAGTTTAGCATGAAAAATTGTTGCAAATGGAAAGAAAGTATAGCAGAGTTTATCCTACGTTTGCGTACATAAATTTAAACTTACGCCAAATGTTTGAAAGAAATTTGCAAAAAAAGTATTAGGTACAAAATTTACTGAGTAATTGGGAAATTTTTAATTATCAATACTATATCAACTAGAGGAAAAAATTATACATGAGTGCGATATTATTTCTCAATTTAGAGAGCAGAGTTTAGATAACAAAGCATTTGAGAGTTAGTAGAGAGTGATGATTTACACCTACATTTTATAGCCTCGTATCGGACCATTTAAAATTTAAAATCATAAGCCTTTATAAGGTTTTGAAATTTGTCAAAATGATTGTAAGAGCAAAACTTTAAATTTTTCAGTGACTTAGTGTGTGTATGGTATGTACTTGTAGAGCATTTACTACCTTTTTTCTTTATCAAATATGAAATGCGCGTGCCTGAATCAGTGCGTATATAGGGTATTGTATTGGTAAAAATAAAGTGATGTCAGATGTGTGCTTGGGTTTATTGTTTAGTGAATTTGAATGTATGTAGTGTACCGGTATTGAAATTTATAGCCTAGATTTGTAGTGTACTAGTTATGAATTTTTCTTCCCCAATCTCATCCGTTTAAACTTTCCACATTGTTGATTCTACCCCATTGGCCCCACCTTATTATTGCTGAATGCAGGAGCCTTAAAAAGCAGCATTAAATGCTACTGTTGCATTACAACATTTGTTTCTTTTTCTTTTTTCTTTTTAATAATACTAATTGGATCAGCGAACCTCCTCATCGATTCATAAAATTGATTCATCAGCCCACTTGTTTGGCGGGTTGATGTGACCGACCCATGGTGACCTACTTAACTTAGGGGGGCCTACTCACTGTTCAGAATCGACTTGGCTAATTTTGGGTTTGTTTTAGTCTGGTTTCCAAATTGTACCTTGGCCTTTCCTAGGTTTAGTCTAATCTTGTTTAAATTTGTCCTAAGTTTGTATTAAACTCTTAGATTTGAATAGAAGACACACTATATATTTTTCATATTTAGATATTTTATTGCACATATCTCTTCTTTTCTAGTAAAAAATACCAATTAAAGTTATGAGATTCACTAGTTTTAATTATATATTCTTCTTTACTGTACTGTGATTTAAATGGATAAAATGCTATAAACACATGAGTATAATTTTTTTACTATCTCCCTAGAAGATCTAACAAACAATATGATAAATTTGAAAATTAATACTGGTAGTAACATCAATTTAAGCCACGTTCTACTTCTATTTAATTTAGTAATGTTATGTACTTTAAATTTTCAAATTTTTTATGTTTAATGAGACTTTACTTCACAGAAACTTTTATCTGAATTACAATTTTTAATAATTTTCAAGATCTAGTATTATTTTTCTTTATAGAATTTAAATATTATCATCACCTCTTTCCTAAGAATTTAATATATTTATTTATAACCTTTTATTGGATAAACGGGTTTAACCTAGAAAAGATTAGGTTTTCATTCATGATTAATAAATAGGTCATATTATTGGTCGAGATTTTCCATATATAAATACATTTAAATACAAAAACGAGATAATATATGATAATACGAATTTTCAACCCTACGTAACCCTTTAGTTTTTCTTTATCCTTTTCTTTTTTGTCCCCTAATTTCCTTTTATTTGCATCTAAAAAATTACAAAAATATGCATTGTATTTTCACTCTTTTGCAAAGGATTTGCATTATTCATTTATTAATTAAAAAAAATATTATCACATAAATTTAGTTAAGAAGTAAAATAAAAATTACAAAAAAAAAGAAAAAGAATATTAAAAATTCTAAAAGTTTAGTAGGCAGCAACTCATGTTTTGGATGATGGGTGTCTTTAATGAGTTGCATGACTCACCTAGCAACCCATCATGCAAACATATTATTATCAACGTAGGGTCCCACCATAAGTGGTGGTTAGTGGTCCTTAAGATGGCCACTTACCAAGCTTTCAGGGCTTTTGATTATTTATTATTTTTATTTAACTAAGTTTATTAAATAATATATTTTACTGAATTAAGTATTACAAAAGCATCATAAATCAACATGTCTCTTAGCCAGTATTAATACATAAAGATGAAATTCACATGATGTGTTTATTATGAAATAATGTCATGAGTTTGCAAAAGGGAGGAAAACATAATTTATGTTTCTATAGTTTTTGTCTTTGCATTTCCATTGTAAATATTTAAAACTTGATATTTTAAATAACTATAATTTATATCTTAAAATATGTATAGATAAATTATCATTTTTGTTTACACCAAAATGGAAACTTTTATCATTTTTGGTATCTTGTTATTGTAGTGCAAATGGTGATTCAAGAGTGAAACTAGATTTTTTTTATTTTCAAAGTAGATATTTTTTAGGAAATGTAACTTTAATTGATTTTGTAAAATACTAAAATGTCTAAACAAGTTCTCCATCTCCTCTCATTGCTTTCAAAATGACTAGCTAGATATATAATAGAGTATTTTATTGAGAAAAAAAAAGTGAAAATACCCCTTGCTACAAAATTAATTTTTAAATAATAGTTGATGGGAAAATGTTTGGGCAAATACCATTGCAAGATTACATATAGTAGTTGTGATTTTTCTTTGACCATGAGAGAGTTGGAATTTCTAAAGAAGTCGAACTTAGAAAATGCGATTTACAAATTCCTTCAACTATCTTCCTCCATTGTTAGTCTCCTTCTTTGGTCATCTCCCTTATCATCAGATTTCTCCTTCTCCTTTGCCAACCACCATGATGGAAACATACACTAACCTTATTATGCTCAATCTTACCACTACAAGCTCGTGTGCATCTCATCTACTCGACTTGACTTCTTTGGTCTCCCCAACACCTCACTCGACCAATGAACTCTCTTTGTCACTTGTCCCCTCTACTAACCCATTGACTACCACTCTCTCCCTATTATTTTTCTCCTCCCCCGCCTAAAACCCTAACCTTAATCCATTCGGCGCCCACTTCTTACAGTTGTACAAAAATAAATGACATCTTGCATACTTGATTTCTATTTATGATTTTGCAATTGTATTTTTCAAATTACTTTGCCAATAACCATTTTTCAAAAATTAGTTTTAGAACAAGAGACATTTTTACCTATTTGTGTACCAAACTTCAATTTACTCTTCTATAGTTTTTAAATTTTTTATTTCTTGATCAAGATTCAATTTGAGTGAACATAATTAAATTCTCTATGTGTTCAATGTACATTATTTATGCATATAGTCATACATTATGAAAAATACTAATGATGAAAATTTCTTAGTACTATCATATAAATACACATGGATTAATTGGCCATGGCCAAAGAATATATACATAAATTAAATGACTCATCTAAAGCATATAAGAGTTCATTACATTTTGGCATAATTAAGATATAGTTGAGGAGAAAAATTACACAAAGATTATTCACAAATATAGAATGGTTCTAATGTGACTCGAATTTGTTAGGTACTTTGTTTCGTTGCAAAATTTACACGTGATACTTTAAACATCCTATTTAAAACGAGTGCTAGAAAAGACATCGAAAGTTTGAAAAGTAAATAAAGTAAACAAATCCTAGTTTACCTGTTTAGACTTTAGAATTCATAGGATCTATATGTCCAAATTCGGGAAAAGGAAAAAAAAGACAAAAAAAAAGTTATAAAAATGTGACATTTGGGAAAATAATCTCAGAAATACTGTACTTGAAATCGCTTATTGAAGAAGCGATTTCCATAGGCATAAATGTTTGCCAAGCCTTCTTCCTCCTAATTTGCATGTGATCAATTCTTGAAAACACACACTCTCTCTTTAACCATCTGAGAAAACTCTTAACCAAATCAACAATTTAGGTTCGTTTTTTAACGAATCAATCATAAAATCGGAGTAATTGCATGGTATAAGTCTATATTGTGGAAAGTTTTTTAGAAATGGAGAGACAATCGGTGCGCTATTATCACTTTCTCTCTCTAAACATCAAAATAGGAAAATGTATGATTTTTACTCATTTTGATTTATTTTAAGTATATGTTTTTTGAAGTAATAGTATTTATGACGTGATGTACGATGGTATATTGTTGTACACAAATAATTTTTTGGGATAATTTTGTATGTTTGTATGTGATATATTATTTTAAATTTTACTATGGAAAAAGTATGATTTTTACTCATTTTGATTCGTTTTAAGTGGAAGTTTTTTAAAGAAATAGTGTTATGACTTGATACATGATGGTGCATTGTTGTATACTGATAATTTTTGGGATAAGTCTGTATGTTTGTATGTGATATGTTATTTTAAACTTTACTATGAAAATGTATTATTTTTACTCATTTTGATTCGTTTTAAATATATGTTTTTCAAATAAATAATGTTATGACTTGATACATGATGGTACATTATTGTATACTGATAATTTTTGGGATAACTTTGTACGTTTGTATGTGATATGTTATTTTAAAATTTACTATGAAAATGTATAATTTTTTACTCATTTTGATTCATTTTAAGTATATGTTTTTTTTTGAAGAAATAGTATTATCACTTGATGCATGATAATAGATTATTGTATACTAGTAAATTTATACTCATTTTGATTTATATTAAATATGTGATATGTTATTTTTTTAAAAAAAAAATTATACTAATTATTGTAAATTATAATGCATATATAATAATGTTACTAAGAAGTATTCTTAACATTTATTAGATCAGATTTTTAAACTTTACTACAAAATAATTATTGGTAGTATATGTACTTCGAAAAAGAGCAATGAAATAATGACATAACAATAATATAGACATTAGTATTATATAATTTTTTGAATGATGACTTAACAAGATTATTTAATTAGTAATTCTATAGGAAAATTCCTACATAATGCAAGTAATCAAACAATTGGTTGTTAATTATATCCATTAGCTTCCATAATATTAGCTATGAAAAGAAATTAGTGGTATAACAAATAATATAAATATTATTATTTACTAATATTTTGAGTAATAAGACTCATTAGCTTTCATAATATTAACTGTGAAAAGAAATTAATGTATGCTAGCATAAGGTAATATTTGTACACGCTCATAGTGAAGTTTATATAGTTGATGTGGTAAACAAGAGTATAATAGATAATATGAGATTGGTTTGTTATGTTGGTAGAAATATTATGGAAGGAGAGGATGGAGTGCGGTATTATAGGCACTTTAGAACGGTAGTCAGACTTCCATTTATGGCTGCATATGACTAGGTAGTTGGAATGATATATAATCAGCTTCAGGTTGACATGACAACACACTAGATTGAGTTGATTCATAGATGCCCCCTCTTAGGTGAGACCAGGGACATGTTTTGTGCCATCCCCGTCAACAATGATTACGATGTCTAACAGTTGATGGCTTCCTCAGTAGGACGTGGTGGAGTTAGCAGTTTTGTGAAAATATATATTGAAATTCATGAAGTGAACCTACCATTGATAACCCCTGTCACAGTTGAAGACAATGTTGGATGGAACAATGATGATATTGGATTGCGAGTTGAAACCAAGTTGTTTAAATCCCGAGCAGTCTTACCAAAGCACATACTGAACACCAGTTATATGTCCAGTGAACCTAATGTTTTGATCACCAGTGAGTCAAATAAAGATATTGATGTGGAGAATGAACTAGCATTTGCCGACATTGATGAAGATTCTGATGATATAGATTGTAATGCGGACATTGGCCTGAGTGAATGTTGGTTGTAGGAAGTGGAAGAAGCACCACGTGGATAGAACAATTGGAGGCATGGGTTATCAACCTCTGCGGTGGCGGTTGGGATGTCGAAACCTGTACCTTTCTATACGTCAAGTGTAGGGGATGGACTGGTGGCTGATGATAGTATAAGTAGTAGTGAATGGAGCTTCGGCGATGAATTGAAGGTGGGCATGCAGTTCAAGAGTAAAAAACATCTACAAATAGCTATGAGGCTGCATCATGTTATGAACCACCGTGACTTTATCGTGGAGGAGTTTGAACCGACATTATGGCTTATCAGATGCGTTGATTGGGAAAAGGGCTGTAGGTGGAGACTCCGAGCTTATAAGAAGCAACATGTGGGATTCTTTGTGATAACCAGGTTCGTAAGTCCACACATGTACCTTAATCCCACAATTAGCCAGGACGACTCGAAATTGGACTCAAATACGCTATCCTACTTTCTGATTAAGGATGTTCAAGAGTCACCAAACGTTAAGGTAAGGCATTTATAGGCGACTATTTGCAAGCAATACGGTTATATAGTCCATATCAAGAGAATTAGGAAAGCGAAGCATAAAGTGATTAAACGGGTTTACGGTAAGTGGGAAGAATTGTATGCGATGTTCCTACATCTACTAAATGTGATTTGATAGGCTAATCCTAGTACTATTGTAAAGTGGAAATGGCAAGATAGTGATACTGCCGGGCACGTGATCTTTGATAGAGTCTTCTAGGCATTTGAACTGTGCATTGAGGCGTTTATACATTATAGGCCTGTAGTTATGATTGACGGAACATTCCTATATGGGAAGTACAAGCATAACCTGTTGATTGTAATAGGAGTTGATGGTCAGAATCACATAATCTCACTTGGTTTCGCCTTAGTTGATGAGGAATGTTTTTATAGCTGGAGTTAGTTCATAACGTGTGTGCTTATGTACGTTATAAGAGATCGTACCGATATATGTTTGATTTTGCATCGTCATGCTGGTATCCAATCTGAAGTACAGGGCGAGAATGCAGTATGGCCAAGGAGTTAGCCTTTGTAGTGATGTATTCAACATGTCACCAGTAACTTCAACACTTGGGCTAATAACAAAGACTAGAAAGAGGTGATAAAGAAGACCGCTTCCTAGTTGCAACCTCGAAAGTTTCACACCTACCATGGCGAGACCAAGACTATAAACCCCCATACTAGAGCTTACTTTAGAGGCTTACATCCTAAAATGTGGATGTTGGCGTATGATGATGGAGCTCGGTTTAGTCATGGGATGACTAACATTGCAGAAAGTTATAACAGTGCTTTGCATGATGCCAGGAACTTGCCTGTTGCGGCACTACTTAAGAAAACTTTCTACAACTACAATAACTACTTTGATAAACATAGGATCAAGTTAGTGGAGCAAATGGGCATTGGCAAAGTGTCGACCAAATTCATGGAGAGAAATTTTGAAAAGTGGCACAAAGTGGCCGGTAGTCATTAGGTCGTGATTTTTTTACTACAATGAGTAAATATTTAAGGTCATAACAGCACTCAGACCAATGGTGCCCAAGCAAGGAGAGAATAGCTACACGATCACCCTTAGGACCACATGGTGTACTAATAAGTGGCAAACATGCAAAATTCCGTACTTGCATGCTATAATTATTATGGGAAAATGAGCATAGACTGTACTACACATACTGGGTATTGGCACATGATGTAGAATCATCTATATGTATACATACGTTCCTTTATGCCATGTATCGATAAGTCTAGTTGGTCATATCTTGACATTTTTATGTGGCACCCAGTTACAACATCAAACAAGGTTAGGAATCTAGGCAGGCTATAGGAGAAACGATTCCAAAATGAGATGGACATTTAGGGGGATTGTTAATTTATACCTGTGGATTATGTAGTAGGAATGGACATAATAGGAGAAGATGTCCGTAGCGAGGAAGACAACCAGCTTCGAGTGGATCCACTGGTAGTTCACTTATTGAATGTGAAAAAACCTATGATAATATTTATTAATTATATATATGGCAATGTATTTAAGAAGTAGTTATTTTTTTTTTAACTTTTTATTTTTATCATGTGAGTTTTCAAGTAAGCTTACATATTTTCTTTCATCTTTTGTACTTACAAAAGTAGATGGATTTATAACTAGCAAATAGGTCACTATTTTACTTGCAACCATCCCATAGATCTGAGCTAGTGTGGGGTAGTCAAGTAAGGAATAGTAAATGGAAAACATATTTGTGACAATATTTCTTCTTCCTTGGTTATAGGAAAACTATTGGCTTAGGTGTCATAGATATAAGGCGATATTTAGGCATCGGGATGGCCAGGAGATCTTGATAGATTCATGTATGATCCTATATCTAGAGCAGTCAGGCTTCTTTGGTGCAAGTTAGGTTCCCTTCATATAATTAGATTGACACTTGATTATTGCCCTGATTAAGTAATGAAGGGAGGAGACACATACGTTTCACTTCTACACTAGCGAGATGACGGTGACACTACATGATATATCTTTACTTATAGGTCTACCAGCTAATAGGAATGCAGTTACTGGAGTGACAACCTTTACTGGGTGGGTCGAGATATGTCACCGCTTATTAGGAATTCACTTACCAAAGAGTACTTTAGAGGGTACTAGATTGAAGTTGTCGTGGTTGAAGGATAACTTCACCTACCTTTTCATGCTAATGAGGAGACTGTGTAGCGCTTCAAAAGGGCACGTATCGTGCAGTTGATCGGGTGTATGCTATTCTCAGACAAGTTTAATAATGTTGTACAACTTATGTTCCTTTGTTTTCGATCGAACCTCGCTATGACCAAGCGATACGCATGGGGAGCAGCTTACTCGGTGTAGTTGTACTGCCAATTATGCTTGGCTTCTAGGGCTAACGCAAGAGAGATTAATGGTTCATTGGTGATTCTACAGGTGTTGGTATGGGGGCATTTCCTACACATTGCCACCTTAAGTCACCGGCTTATGACAGTTGTCGATGGTCGACCACTTATGAGTCAATGGGGGGCAGACTTTAACGTGATAGAGTTACCCACGCATATAGTTGGACAGTACAGAGATGCATTCGATTGCCAATGTCTAGAGTAGGTGCGTATTTACCGAAACCGTTCTCCTTATTCATTTAGTAACTGTTACTTTTTTCATCCTCATTGTTGATCATCAATTCAGGTTGTTTGGATTTCATATGACCACGATGATGTTGCTAAACTCACAGCTTATTATCGATGTAGGAGTGACATATGCACTATCCCGACCACTTGGCTCAATAGTTTGGTGAGATGTAGGAGATCCTAACCCATCCTAATACGAAACGTGCCTTATATGATATCGACTTAAGGGGTGGGATGGAGATATATTCAGTGATCTACCATGTAACTTGGATAGCATAATGGGAGGATCACGAAAACTAGATAGCTTAGGTTCAACAACACTTAGTGTACATCTTGACTACGTCCCTTAGTACTAGCAAGTTACTCGCAGATATATCGACTAGTCTGGGGCTTCCTAGATGTATATGGTATAAACGGTTACTTTTTCATTTACACTTTTATTTTCCAATTTATATGCAACTTAAACTTTTGTATTCAGAATGCAAGCAGACTTCATACATAAAGTGCCGCACATGTCATACGAAGACATATTATCTGAGCAGCATTGAGTAAATGAACTCATCCAAGGGATTATTGGGGTCCCCCTAGGCGACCCGGGTCTACCCAATCTAGATGTCGATGAAGACAACTCCCCACCGGACAAGCTACAGAGAGGTAAGGGTTATGAGGCACATGGTTACCATCGAATTAGGGGTTAAGGACATAGATAACCTGACGTGGAGATTTGTGACAATACTTCTTCTCCACACTTCTCACCGCCAGTATCTCCTAAACTACTTGGATTTGAGTTATGTAGGCTATTCCTCAAGGAGAGCTTCAGTGATCTTATGTGTCACACCTCTATTGTTGAAATAACCTCTACTAGTCAGTTTCATACCCCTCCGTACATCATTGAGGAGGTTGATTAGAGATTCTCAATACGACATGGACGAGGGAGTCATGTAGTTATACCCTTCTTCGATCCCTATGCATGGATCATTCTCGGGTGTTTACAGTCAAGACAATGAACATATCACACAGCTAGATGCAGCTCAGATGGTTCACCCACAAGACAACACAGAACTTCAGTATGCTCAACCACTGGCTCGACGATGATGCTGACGTCATTAGCTTTGTATATTTTACTTTTGATTTGCTTTCTTTATTTTTGATCAAAACACTATTTAGCTATTTTGATAATTTATTTATATTTCATTCAATAGTTTCATTTTTTCATAATTTAAAGTTATTAACAGTTTTCAATATTGATTCTAAACACATATCTGTGTAGTATTGAAATAAAATAAAACCAAACCAAATATCTCACAAATAAATAAGCGGATAAAATTTGATTGATTGACTAAAAAAAAAAAAACGGTTTCTAAATATCACATTTCGAATACGTTTTCACTTAAAATTGTGCATGGGCTCCACTAAATTTAAGGTGATGTAGTTTTTAACTACAATCGTATATGGGCTCGACTAAATTTAAAATGGAAGGGTAGATGAAAATGTAAAATGTGGATGTATTGAAATAGTTTGTATTGAAATCACTTTTTCAAATAGACATGTATTGAGTATGGTATTTCTAGGATTATTTTTTTAGATGCCGTATTTTTATAATTTTTTTTCCTTTTTCAATCCAAACTTTTTAAAAAACTTTTAACTTTGGACACATACACTTTCTTATTACGTCGTATTGTACTAGATAGTACGTATCAATAGCACTCGAGCCTCCACGAACCAGTTTCAACTTAAAATCAGGAAGTACATTGTATATATCAAGCCAACGGTTCCTGTTTCAACTATTCATGGTTCATCGCTCAAGCATATAGATGGTGCTGTGCCGCATCACACAGCAGCGGGTGGACATTACGTAGATGGTTTTGTTATATAACTTGATCCGACAATTAAATAATACCAGTATATTTTCACTGTTTACTTACATGTAGTATTATAATTGATTAAAATATATGATAGCTACGTACAAAATGCCTACAGTGGATCTTCATTGTTGTATGTATCTGTGCGTACATGTAAGGATTAGTTGATGTAAATGAATTAAGCCAGCTATTGGAGCACCACTTGATATTCCCTCAAATTTGATTCGATTATGGTTGAGCAAGTTTAAATTATTCAAGCAACCCATCAAAATAAGCTTAGCTTATTAAGTTTGTTAGCCTAATTGAGTTTGAATATATATAAAGTTTTTTTAAATTGAAGTTTCACTAAATTCAAATTGTGTCTCTATCTTAGCGAGGGAAAATAATTTTTTCTTTTTATAAAGTTACATCCAATGAATTTAGTAGGTTGAATTCAAGCAAATAACAATTTTATTTGAAAAAGGTATATAAATTTAAGTTCTATTAATTTTAAGGCGAGCTTGAGTTTAAATTCTTAAGTTAAGTTTGAACCGGAGATTAATATTATTTAATTTAACTATATTTGTTACTACCACTTAGCTATAACTATAATTTTCTTTTCTTTTTTTTTTATTTGTTATTATTATTATTGTTATTAATATTGCTGCTGATGCTGCTGGTGTGAAAGCATCTTATTTTTACTCGAGAGATAAGGAGAGAGGAGAGGATTAGGAAAGAAATTGAAGTGTAGTGTGAACACGTCAACACGTGGTGCTAAATAGCAAGGTGGGGGAAAATCGTGTGGCCCCATGTGGATTTGATGAATTCTTCCGACTTATTTCCTTTTCCTCTCCATCTTTTTCTTCCTTTACTTTTTCTTTTTCTTTTCGATATTTTCACATCAATTGCTTTTGTGGGCCTAACTCATAACCGGGCATCAAACGTCGAAAGAAAGCGACGAAAAAATGTGAAGGAATGAATTTATAGGAGGAGACACTCTTTACATTCGAATGAGGAAGTGAGAAATTACATTTTCAATTGATTAAACTTCTGTATATAATTAGTCAAAATTTCGGTTACGATTTTTTTTTTTACATTTTATTTTATTACTGGAGAATAGGAAGTATGAAGGAAACTAAGAAAGAAAAAATAAATAAATAAAACATCTTGATTATAAGTGTTTAATATTTGATCAATTCACTTTAGTAAATGGAATGTGAGATGAATTAAATTGAAATTCTTAGGGAATATAATAAAAGTATAACATCTATTATTTTGTTTAGTTAAATTTATAAATAATTTAAGAATAAATATATAATAAACTTTTAACGACAAAATTATCCTTGGTGGTGATGGTGATGGCGATAGCAAAAATAACGATTATAATGGTGGCAACGATAATAGTGGTTGGTGGCGGTGGTTAGTGATGACAACGATGATGGTCGATATTGGGTGGTGTTGGTGGGAGTTGATGATGGCAGTGAGGGCGATGGTAATCACAATAATGGTGGTGGTTGTCAAATTGGGATGAGACCATTTAAAGGAAAAATGTAAGGAATTGTAATTCTTCAACTTCAATTGAATTAAAGAATTCCTATTACTTGAAAGATTCCTATAGAATTATGGTTCAAAGATAAAAAATAAGTTAATCATCATAATAAAAAATAAGCAAGAGATGAAATTTCAATTCCAATTCCCCCTTATTAAATTAGTATTGTGGTATTATTGATAAAAAGGTCATATATTAACATATAAATGTTATGTTTAGTACATTGGAATATAATGAAATGGAATCATGAATCTGTGTTCCATTTCCTTTTCCAGTGTTTAAAAATGTATTTAGAAATCGAAATTGCGATTTTATAAAATTGGTGATTCTAGTTTGATGAAAGAATTTAATTTCGCTTTTGAGAATGCCAAATTATGATTATATTCCTCCTACATTTATTATTAATCAAATTATTTATTTAACATTTAATTTAATTCTAACATTTAATAATTAAGAGTATTTTGATAATTATTACTATATACATATTTAATTCCATCCCATTTTATATTACAAGCATGAAAAAGGATTTGTCTTTTCACTTTTTATTTTATTCTAAACAATTCCTGCATACCCAATATAACAAAAGTGGCCCATCAAAGTTGAGCAAACATATAATTAGAGTTTTATGATTCTCTTTTGATTTAATATTTGTCTTCAAATAACAAAAGTAATTTACATCTAGAATGATATAAGCATTCCTAATATCTGGCCACAAGATTTTTGAAATGTCACTAAATTTAAGTTTAAAATGATAATTCTTTCTTCAACTTTTCTCATTACAATCACAATATTTTATGGTCCGTGAACTTATCTACCATTAAGATGTTGATTGGGAAGGTGGTCCAATTCCTGGTCCGACTAATTAATGGTACTAAGACCAAGATTCCGTTACTCCGGACAAAATGAAATTGCCGAGTAACATCCACCAATCGTAGGCTCATCAACCGGTCAATTTTTCCCCTTTTAATACGGTGCACGCGGTGGATCTTTCCTAGAAGGTACGACTCAACATTATCCCATCTCAAGAATCAAAACTTCTTCCTCCTGTATCGAATGTCCTCTTCATCCGTAAGTTCTCCTTAAATTCCTTTTCTTTTTCTTTTTTTATTTTTTCTTTCCCCTTCATACAATCCTCCACGGCCGGCTTCATTCTTAAATATACAAAATATTTCAATTATCTATTTGTTAAAATACGATTAATTGATGTGCTGATGTAAGTCCAATTATTTACATTAGAATTAGACTTGGATTTCGTATGACAGATCAAACAACATGTGATAATGAAAGTGTAGATGACTAAAATAATTTATAAAACTCTGAGCATCTAGCCAAACGGCACCTTGAGTACGATACCATAAGTTAGTGATGTGACACTAAAAAATTTAAGTCCATAACTTAGAGATGATTTAGAGAAATCTCTCATAATGAGCTTAGAATAACAACCATTGAATGGGCTTTTTCTCTCTCAACGTTTTTCAAATAAATTCATACACTTAGAAAAATTATCCATAAGTTTCAATTCAAGAGTAACTCATGGAGGGATTTATCAAAAGGAGGATTTGTCTTAACCATCATCTACTACCGATGCAATCCGATGAATGTCATCAATAGTTGAATAAATATTCAAGAGCTTCTCCTTATTTAAGATAATTTATTGTTAGTCCCATATAAGATATCAAGAGAGGGAGGAGGGAGTGAATTGATATATTTAAAAACTTTTTTGATGTAAAACAAAATCATCCCTCTTAATAACGTAAATTGGTAAATAGTGGTAATTTAATAATTCAACACAAATAACACAAATTAAAAGAGATAGGAAGGAGAATATCAAGTTTAGAATTTATAAAGTTTTGACCTTCTACCTACTACTCTTTTTTAACTCTACTATTAGGGACCTGGTCTATTTTATCAGTGCCGTTTCACTTAATCAACTATATCAAAACAAATTGCGAGAAGTTTATAAGCATTTACCATACATAGGCTTTCTAATACTTTACTCTACCTATCTAACTTCTCCGTAATCTAAACTAATTATAAATCTACAGAGTACAATTGAACTTCTCTTAAACAACAAATAATATTTACAAAATACAAGTGAGAAAAACAATACAAGTCTTAAATAATTTAGCATGGAAACAGAAATGAAAAATGATCAATAATTAGCTTCAGTTTAACTCTCTAAGAAGTATTTAAGAAGCATTCCTTGCTCTTCCAAACGATAGAGAATGATTATGATCAGAGTATAAAGTATATGTTTTTCCTTCTTAGAATCGTACTTGATAGTTTGAATCATTTCTCTTTTTATATTAGAGTCTTCCAACATTATCTTCATTTTAATTTTATCCAATTCCAACGTCTAAAGGATAATCTATAAATATTTTGAGAAAATCTTAGAGTTTGAATTTCAAACTTGATCTTATAATCATATCTTGATCAAATCTCTCTTATTGGATATACTTTGATCAGTAATACTAGATAATCTTGAATTTTGAAATTAAAATTTCATAACATCCGAAATCAATCTCATCATTATCTTAACCTTAGATATTTTCTTATGGTTTATATCTAAAAATTAATTTGCTTAAAAATAATCCCTATGGATGTTAATTCTAGCTTAAGTGAAACGAGATTAAGTGTTGATAAAGGTTAAATTATACATATTTTATAGGCTATATTTATAATGCTTTTATAGAATTTTAGAGTATTTCGAGTGTAGTTTGGTGCTTAATTTGTTAATATTTTATCTTAAATTTATATTACACTCATATGTATATTTTTCTATTTTTGATAGAAAACGTATGCAAATTTAAATAAATATACACAAATACCAATTCAATTTTTCATGAATTTCAAATAAGCTTACACATCCTTGATGCATGGAATGAAGTAATTGGCTACATTGAAATTGGAAACAAGTCTTACAAACTTAGAGCGATTTTCTTTTGCTCATATGGGAAAATCATGTTCATGCCGTATCCTTGCTTTTTGGAGATTTAAGATTCTGGCTGCGGATGAAAATTGAGATTGGAAAATAATAAAGATATGTTGTGAAATCCAAATATTCTAGCCATATCTCTTTTAATTACGTAGACAATTGGAAGATTTGTTTTATAAAGATACGTTGAAGATATTTTAAGATATACGAGAGATATGTTTGAAGATTCCATAATATTTAAATAGATCATAAAGGCTTTGTAAACATTAGCATTCGTTCACTTATATTATGGGGTCTTAGAGATTTATCTTTCTTTTCTTTTTATTTTCTCAATGCTTTAGATTAGTTTCTTTTAGCAATTATTATAAACCCTAGTTTTCTATGTAATTAGTTTCTTTTTCTTTTATCAATCTATGATTTCTAATTTTTTTTCTATCTAATTAGGCGCTCTTTCATTGTTTTAGGTCAATATATCTAGAGTATTGATTTAATATTACATATTATATAAAAATTGAGAGATCCCTTCATATAATTATATCATAGTGCATTTAGAGAAGTTGCACGCAACCCTAAAGATAAGACGGCATAACTTTTTATATTAAGGGGACTTAATAGTAGAATTCATGGATTGTTAATGCAATTATAGGGTTTTTAATCGAGAAGAGATTTTAGATAATTATTTTAGGGTTTAGCACTAATAATCTCAAGAGGGATATTAGTATATTTTAGGAATTCTTGCAGTCCAGTAAATTAAGATGAGATTGATATGTGCTTCATTGTTCTAGGGTGATGCATTATCAATATCTTTAATTTTTATTTATGTTACATATTAGTTATTTTGTATATTAGTTTAATTAGTTTTAGTTTAGATTTTTTTTAAATTTATTTCTTGACTAAAATTATTAGGTTAGATATTAGAAAAAGAGCAAAGTACCAATAATCACATTAATCGTTGAAGGATCGACACTTGGACTCATATTCACTATATTATAAATGGATAGATTGATATGGATTTATCTTGGTTAGTTAGAAAAGCGAGGTTGAATTCTACTGGTAATAGACTCTAATTAAATTGATTGTGCATGAATGAAACAATTGAAGTGAAATTAAAGCCTTCTAATGAAAAAAATACATACTAGGGGAGTGATATGAAGATGAATGAATGTAATATGTGTTTACTCTGAATTATGGTGTTTAGTGAGGTTGAAGTGAGAACTATATACATTTTAGCTAAGTAAGTTAAATTAATATGACTTTTTCTTGATTGAGGAGATGTTAAATCTAATTTTGAGTCGATGAATCATTGATTAAATGATCCAGGTAAACTTTATTTACATATATTAACTAATAAATAAACTCTAGTACTTTGTGTTTCTTAAGCATTTTAAAGAGATTAAGTATAAGGAAACAAGCAAGTTGTTAAGGAACTTTTAAGGGAGTTGGCAAGTTGATCACTTGAATTATTTTCGGGTTAAGTGTAATTTTTGGTTGGTCTCTTAAGTGGTGATAAATTTGATTAAGTACTTCTTGTCCTTAGTTAATTGCTTTGTTTTGATTTATTTGCTTGAGAATAAACAAAAACTTAAGTGTAGGGAAATTTGATTAGGCTTAAATTGTGCATATTTTATATGTTATATTTATAATACTTTTATAGAATTTTAGAGTATTTTAAGTGTAGTTTGGTGCTTAATTTGTTAATGTTTTATGTTGAAGTTATATTACATTTATATGTATATTCTTGTATTTTTTATAGAAAACATGCGTAGATTCGGATTAATATACACAAATACCAATTCAATTTTTCATAAATTTCAAATAAGCTTACATGTCCTTGATGTATGGAATGAAGTAATCAGCTACGTTGAAGTTGGAAACAAGTCCTATAACCCTAGAGCAATTTTCTTTTGGTTATATGGGAAAATCAAGTCTATGCCGTATACTTACTTTATGAAGATTCAAGAGGTTTTGGCCATGGATGAAAATTGAAACTGGAAAATAATAAAGATACACTAATATTCCAACCTTATCTCTTTTAATTACGTAAACAATTGGAAGATTTATTTTATAAAGATATATGGAAGATATTTCAAGATATATGGAAGATATGTTTCAAGATTCCATAATATATAATTAGATCATAAAGGCTTTGTAAGCATTATCATTCATTCACTCATATTCAAGGGTTTTAGAGATTTATCTTTCTTTCCTTCTTTATTTCTTTTTATTTTGTCAATGCTTTAGATTAGTTTTTTTAGCAATTATTATAAACCCTAGTTTTCTATGTAATTAGTTTCTTTTTCTTTTATCAATCTATGATTTCTAATTTCTTTGATCTAATTATGTGCTCTTTCATTGTTTTGGGTAAACATATCCAGAGTATTGATTAATATTAGATATTATATAAAAATCGAGATATCCCTTGATATAATTAGATCATAGCGCGTTTAGAGAAGTTTCATGCAATCCTAAAGATAGGACGGCATAACTTTTTGTATTAAGGGGACTTAATAGTAGAATTCATGGATCGTTAATGTAATTCTAGGGTTTTTAATCGAGAAGAGATTCTAGTTAATTATTTTAGGGTTAGGCACTAGTAATCTCAAGAGGGATATTAGTATATTTTAGGAATTCTCGTAGTCCAATAAATTAAGATGAGATTAATATATGCTTCATTGTTCTAGGGTGATTAATAATTGAATACTGAATTCATCTTTTATCAATATCTTTAATTTTTATTTATGTTGCATATTAGTTATTCTGTATATTAGTTTAGATTTATTTTTTTTAAATTTATTTATTGACTAAAATTAGTAGGTTAGATATTAGAAAAAGAGTGAAATGCTAGTAATTACATTAGTCCATGAGGGATCGATAGTTGGACTCATGTTCACTATATTATAAATTGACAGGTGCAATTGCCTCATATCAAGTATATTTTCCTAATATACCCAATTTAGTAAAGCTAGGTCTTGTTTACTTAGATTCTGATGTTGTGTTATTTTTCAACGTTATTTTTTCCAAACCAACTATCTAAATGATCTTCTGAAGATGTCTTAATTTACTTATTTTTAAAGTCTCTAAATAATTTTCTAAAGTAATATACCGACTCTTCTTATATGAGGTTCTGAAATATTCTTTGTAGACTTTTAGACTTGTCTCTTTTTTAGTTGATTCATCCAGTCTAAATAAATTTTTTAATGTAACTCAATTTTGCAATTTTAAATTTTTTGAAGAATTGTTTGAATACCTATGCACTTATTATTACACTAGCATTCCTCTCTTCTTGTTATTGTCAAAATTCATTAGAGATATATAACATTTATAAAATAGAGAAATGACAATTTGCTATCAATTCTAAAATATTAAGTAAGGCTCAAAATGAAAAAAGAAATTATTTTCCTCAAGAGTAATAGGATTGACACTTTATAACCATCCACCCATCACTTGTGTACCTGAGTCACTTGAAATTATCTATTCCTCCTTTTTGCCTCTCTCTCCAAGTCATCTCTACGTATCGGTTTTACATTATCATTTTTCATTGGATTCTCGTATCTATACTTTGAAAACTCTATGAAGAATAGAGCAAGTTAATAACTTGGCAATGGCATCTATAAGATATTGGACAGTTGACCTAGCTGATAACAATACCCAAAGAATAAGGATTAAGATTGTTGAGAAAAACATATCGCCACTAAAGAACATTAAGCAAGACAATACAATGCAAGATGGTGCTTCTAAATATGCTAAATGGTGCATATTCTATAGGATAACACAAAACTCATCAATTAGTCCCTCATAAGGTTCTTTTAAATCATGCTAGGAATTGCTACCACTTTTGCTTCGAAACAAGGTGTGGTTTTGTTAAGTCATACCATTATTATATAGAAAGGTACCATCTTACTAGTTCAAATAACTAATCCTCGTATTGCTAATTAGGTCATCCTATATAAAGGAGGTAACCAAATCCTTATATGGGAAAATATGTCTATACAACACCGACACCTAAGATAAAGAATCTAAGAGTTTGACTTGGTAGCCTATTAAAACTACTAACCACCTTAAACTTACTCCTATCACTAACTAAGACTATAATGCTTAACTCGAGATTATCCTTTATCATGAAGGAGGATGTAAGTAGATATTTAAGGGAAATATTATTAATAACCCAATGGAGTATCATATCTTTAGTTCTTATATCACTAGTGCATAGCTATGAAATTATATCTCAGGGATTATATGAGTCCAAAGTTCATGTTGTTAATCGGTAAGCAAGGAAGCGCCAAAGAGCATATGTTCAAGTTGATTGAGACTCTAGAAGTATATGGCTTGGGTGATGACCTCAAATTAAAAGAAAAGCCATTGATTGAAAAAAAAAAGAAGAAGCATAAACCTAGTACATGAATTTGCCTTCTAAGTAGACTGATGGAGGTCATGTATTACATATTCTTAGAGAAGTTCTTCGTTACCTAAGAATGAGTCAAGATGACCAATATGGGGATGAGGATCTAAAAAAGTCATAGGAAGATCTTGTGGAGTACATGTAATGATTCTAAGAAATCTCCTTAGACATTTAAGATATCCATCATGAAAAAGAGTTAGCGAAGATTTGCATTTAAGAAATGTTCTCCGAGCATGTTGCACATTTAAGAAACCTCTCCATTTGCTCTTTTAGTGCACTAGTGGAGAATGTACAAAGAACCAATAATTTTGTCATGAGACAACAAAGAGAAAGTGGCAACTTTAACAAATAAACAACATCGATGAGCTTAGCTTAGGGCAATAGCTTCAAAAATAGTAAAAAAGAAAAAAGATTAACAAATGTAGAAGCTTTATAGAAGAAGCTCCCCAACCTTATGCTTGATGAGCAAGTACATGCTATATTTGCTCATTAGCTATAACATGATGGCATTACATAACTAAGAGTTGAGCATCAACCTATAACAAACGAAAGGAAGGATTCCAAGCACTATTGATATCATGGATATGGTAGATAACCGAGTAAGGATTGTTTAAGCTTGAGAAGAATATGCCATGAATGAGTTCAAACCATGGAACTATCATTGAGGACAATAATGCTTAGAGAAACTCACTTCTACCTTATAATGCTTGGATGTTGGCACATGAATCCATTAATAGTAATTAATGATTCATTCCATGTTGAATGTAAGGTTAGCCCTTGACATTCCTTTTGTCAAAAAAGAAAAAATAAATGTGAGTTTCACAATTCAATAAGTTTTTATCAATAACTCATCGCTATAATTTTACATACTAGTTTGATGTACCTAGAAGTTAAGTTATCACTAGGTCTTACTATGGTTAAGGTATGGGTCCTTCAAGATATTAGAAGAAAAGGGAATGAGATTGAATAAATTAGTAGCCATGAGAAACAACTTCCTGGATATGACTTACCGATAAGCTTAGTATGACTTACAAGTTAAGGATTAAGGTCTACTCGCTACTAACTCTTAGTTGCCAACAAAACTAGATAAGAGTGTAGAGGTTAACTTGGAGAAGTGATCTTACAAGAAGATGAATATTCATATATGATGATAGCGAATTTTAGCTACACAAGGAAGATACCATTTATAGTAGGTCTCTCACAACAACAAGAAAAAAAGGGGAAATTACATAAAAGGGTAAACTTTAATACATTAATCTAGTAGTTACCCAAAGGGGTATAAAAGATAAATGCAACAAAAGAAATATAGTATAATTGCTAGAAAAAAAAAAAAAAAGAAATACGTGTTACAGTGTTGCTGAGGCCATACTTTAATGGAGAATATTCCTTAGGGATAGTTGTTTTGGAGAGTTAGAAGTAGGCCAATGCTTGGCTTCCTTAGCAGGTTGAAGATCAATTAGAATAAAGCTCGTCATCTTGAGAATTGGCTAGATGAGTAGTCAACCAGTGTTCAGTAGGTAGTAGCTTGGTTGGAGGGGAAATAGCTCGGGGGTAAGGGTTAAAGTTCTCATAAGCTCGAATCAAAGTATGGAGAGATTAATCGAGGAACGAATTAAGCATAATGTCTATAAGCTCCCAAAATTGAGTTTAGAACAACCGAGCTTAAATTTAGAGCTTTTAGGGAAACTTACCCAATTGAGCCTAAACTTTACGACTAGAATAAAAAAGTTAGTCGAGATATTACAGTAAAGTTAGATTTTAGTAATAATGACCTAAAATCCCAATTTTGCCCTTAGAAGTTAGAATATTTAATATAGCACTAAAATATTCGGAACTCCTAAAATCGAACTTAGATTGCAACTAGAACTTAGAAATAAGTTAATTGAGCTATAAAATGAGATAATATAGTATAATTTACTATATAAAAATACATGTAATTTTATGAGTATACCCGGTATAAATAATAATTATACCTATAAATCAACCCTAAATTATGTAATTATATATTTATTTTGTTGAATTCATGAAACTAACTTTACAACATATCCTAAAAATAAAATATATGCTAGAAACTTAATTATATGAGTAAAGTTATATATTTCACATGTTATTTACATAAGGTATATACTTATATACTAATTAAATAATTAAATCCTAACATATACTATTCATATTTAAGTAAATAATTAACAATACTTATCCAAATACATTAGAGCTTGCTGGAAATTTACGTGGCTGCTGCAGAAGAAAGGAATTGCTGAATCAAAAGTGGAAGGAGGGAAAAAATGACACCTCATACTTTATTAATGGAGAAAACAAAAGAAAAAAAAAAGAAAAATTCACAGGCGGTGAAAGAATTCTATAAACACTATCCTATCAGCAGATTGGCAACATTTTAGCAGTTAGGAACCAAGAATAGAGAAAAAGAAAAATTAGAAAAAATCGTAGAAAATAAAAAGAAATTTAGAAAAAATAGGGGAAAATTAGTGAAAGTGTAGAACCCTAACCTAGAGTAATTCTGCTGTGAAACTCAGCTAACTTCACACGGTCCACCCACCATGCAGGCCGTCCAACAACCGCCTAACCGCCATTGGCCACTGGAGCACCTAAGAACATTAAGGTCAATTTCCTGCACTGTTTTTCAATAATTTCTAAAAATTAGTAAATCCGCCCAAAAAATTATGAAAAAATTGTACCTAAGTTATTTTAAACATGCTTTCATGTGATATTTTTATTTTTGAAAAATTCGTAATATTTAATATACTTTATTAAGAAATCTACTATTCACCCGAATTTATATTTGTAAAATAAATATATTATATGATGTTGTTTCTAGTTGAAAATTTTTGTGTAGGATGTGTATGATATATAGATAATTGTTATGTAGCCTGAATTTTGATTTGAATATTTTTATTATTTATTGCATTTTTAGGCTCGAAAATAGGCTGAAATTATGAATTTAATAGGAAATTATGAAATTAAGGGATGAAATGGACATGTACTGATCTATAATAAATAATAATAGTATTGAGTGAGATTGAAATTAATTTGGTGCTTAAAGAATCATAATTGGGTAATTTATGATAATTTAGGGATAAAATCGTCAATACGAATATATAGGCAATAGATCGGAAACTTGAAACTAAGTGATAAATAAATCCCCTATATTTTTAAGAGTCTATAGAAATTTTCGGATAATTATTTGGTAACTCGAACTATTTATTACAAATTTATTAAGTAAAATAGCTTAATTTATAAGTCGAGGTGTATTTTGTAATATTAATAAGTTAAAATAAATTAAATAGTTAAATAAAAACTATATATGGGAATTGCTGATCAGATTGGATTAAATGGATATTTTTATTATATTTATTAATATTTTATGATTGAGATACACTTTAGGTATATTAAGATTAAATAATACTTATATTGTAACAATATATTAGCAAATTAGATGAAATACAATTTAATAACGTAAATTATGTATAATACAATCATATTTATATAATTATGTATAACTGTATTAAAAACTCAAACTACCCGTTAAAAGTTGTCTCTAGAAATAGGAACTGTAAAACGTATCGTTAGGTCTATACGAACCCAATGATACTAATTTTATTAAAATCAGACAACCTTAAGTAATTTAACCTATATTCAAGAATGTAAATATTTCAGTAACTTTACTGGAATTAAAATGTGAATTAATAAATAAAAAGTACGTTTCGATGCGATCGAAACGATATATAATATGTAATAGTATATATGATGTACAACATCAACAATTAATAACTTAATTCAATATATAGTAATAACATGACTGTATATTATGGAAATAATATGTATATATAATCATTAGAGATTAAACCTTAATGTTTTTGTAATTATTACGAAAACTGAATTTGGGTCTTTTGTATAATTAGGACCTTCCAATACAAAGACGGTTGATAATTCAAGTCAGTAATAGCGAATGTCTAAACAAGTAAGTTGAGATTGTGGCTTTACCGCTTGTTTGGGTACTATTTAAAGTATCCAGAAACGCAAGAGTACTTTTGGTTGTATTTGTAGTTAGATGATTATGCGTATGTTGTATGTGTGAATGATACTCGGTTGTGATAAGAGTTCAATTCCTTAGTGTGTTGTTCTACATATTTGCATGGATTCTATATTGTGTGAACTTGTTGGTCACTCTTGATTAAAACTAAAGATTATTCGACTAAAATGAAATTGGGCATGCATAATCACCCGTTAGGGGAAACGATTAAGAATGTTAGGCTTAATACCGACTTCCTTCGATAAGGATAGTTGAAATGGTCCTTTCCCCATCCTTACTCGAACTAAGTGACAGGCGAAGAGGTCGTGACAAGGTTAAGGGCTGTGGTTCGAAGGTGGTCATGGGAGGAGGGTGTTCTCTATTGTACAAACCCAAGTTTGTGCTAACATGAGTCGTGATGAAACTCCTCAATCCGAGTTGGAGCGGATGTAATTTCTCTAACCTCACAGAGAACCGGATAACACTGTGCGATATTTTATTTGAGTGATTGCATTGCATTTCATCATAATTATTAACCTTATTTGTGATTGTACAGTACTCTTCTGACTCTAACCCACTTACTGAGCTAGTTGTGCTCACACCCCTACACTCTTTTGCAAGTGTTGAATAAGTTGAGGATGTTTAGGTACCACCGTTCTCAGGTTAGAGTACTGTTGTTTGGGAAAGTGAGAATCGAGGAATCAACTAAACCCGAGCTTTTAACTTTGTCTTTGAGTTCTTAAGAAACTAATTAGGAATTCTCTAGGAGCCCACTAGTTTCTTAACTTATTATACATAGACTGCAAAACCTGTGGTTTTTAATAAACTCTGATTGTAAACTTTACCTTTGAACATAAAATGTTTGTATAAATACTATTGTGGTACTAAATAGCAAGTCGTATAAAATAGGTATTTTGTAAAAGCTCCACCACAGGTTTGGTTATTAACAGGTGTTAGAACAGACGTTTCAAGCTGGTTAAGTTGTACGCCTTGTGTGAATTATATCTGCGATAGCAACTGTGAGGGCAGCTTCTATCTTAGATTAGTTTACACGGCGAAACTGTTACAACTCTTTATGTTCGGGGCATGATAGTGTCAACATGGTATTGTTACTCATTTTTGCCTAGCTATAAGAGCAACATATGCTTAGCTACATCTTGTAGATCTCGAAATCTGGCTCTGATGATAGGTCTAGAGGTTACAATCTGTAGATGTATGGGGTCCAATTGGAGTAGTTACGCGTGTGCTGCGTGAATAGCATGCTACATATAGCTTCAAAGAAGTGAAGTGAGCTTATCTCCTGAAAGGATAATTAAGCGAGAACAAGGTAGAGATGAGGAATAGGTAATCTTAGTGTCTTAAATGCATAAGTGATAAATAAGGCAACCTTAGGGGACCTTAGGCATTTGCCTTATAGCCTGAGTGAATGAGATCAATTTTTTGCTTAAATTGGTTATTTAATCTTGAATAGCAGAGATTTCACAGAGCACTATTATTTCTCTCTTCTTTCTAAGAGTTTCCTAAATGATGAGGAAATGTTAAGTATTTATAGGCTCTTGGAAATAATGACATTTGTTGGATCATCTAGGTAGTCAATGGATAAGATAGAGCTTACTCAATTCATAATTATCTAGAATGAGTTAGCTAATGAACTCTAAGTTAGTAGTCTTCCTTATAAGTACTCAATTCAAAAACTAGTATGATTCTAATTAAATAAACTAAGGTTGGTAATTTGGGATCTAGATATGATAAATTTGATCATGACAAGATATGATATGATTTAAACCGATTAGTTTATGGAAAAATTCGATACGAAATACAAACAAGCTAGACCCATTTAAACAAGGTTAAATTCATATTCGAGTTTGGGTTAAGCTTTTAGATTCGGACACAAGACACGGGACATGAGATATGCTACATATTTTTCAATATTTGTATTTTGTCACACAAATAATTTCTTTCTAAATCAGATATCTCAATTAAATTTAGTAGATATTTTTAACTTCTTGTTACATTGTGGTTTAAATAAGAAAAAAATTATGAACTCATGTGTATATTCTTTAATTGTTTGTTTTAAAAATTAAATAGATAATGTGATAAATTTTGAATTAACACTTATAATAATACTAATATCCAATTAAGTAATGGTTATACTTAATTTAATAATGTTATGTAACTTAAATTTAGTAATGTTATATATTCTTTTTATTGTATCATAGTTTGAATAGAAAACAAATGTACAAACTCATGTATAAGTTTTTTGATTGTCTTCCTTGAAAATCTGATTAATATCTTCATAATATACGGCTCTACTAAATTTAGTAATATTATGTAATTTAAATTTTCTTGTTATCTATATTTAGTAAGATTTTGATTTAATGAAATTTTTATTTAGGTTGTAATTTTATATTAAGTATAAAGATATTATATCATTTGTTTTTATAAAATTTAAATATTATTACCTTTCCTTTTCCTTTATATCTACAAATATTTAAAAATTTTAATTATAACTTTTTAGTTGATAAATGATATCAAATTTATATAAACGAAATATGATATAGTAACACGAATTATTAACTCTAATATAATTGATTCAATTCAAACAAGAAATATATTGGGTCATGGATTTAGATTTTCATATAAAATTAATAAATGAGCCATATTTCGAGTTTGGTTTTTTAGGCACCAATATGTTTAGATATAGAAATGAAAAAGAACATGATAACATGAAATATCGGTCATAAAATAAACATAGAGAATGTTTACAGTACATTATTATAATCAACATGAGAAATTAAAAGCTTTAGCATTATTGACAAAGCGGAAGTATGGGAAAACATTCTATTCGCGCAAATAATAAGGGTTTATTATTTATTAAAATTATGTGTACACCATTTCACAAAAGACGTGAAAAGGTTATAGTTACGACTGGAACATTTATTGGATTACTTAACTACGTATGCACATGGATCGGGTAAGATTTGATCCATGACCTGCATCGCCGATGAGCCTGGACGGTCCATTGAAAAGAAAAAAGTTAAAATACAAATTGGCGGATCCATATTACTCGGCCGCATTGACAGGGGCAGGGTCAAATCTAGTTAGGGTTTAGCAACTTGTGCAGTTCCATTATTCCTTGGGCCTGGCCTGGACCCAAATGAGTCCGTCCCGGGTACCAACAAACCCGTCCATTCTCTATATTTTTCCCATCTTAAAATAAAATATGGAAATCAACAGCAAAAATAACATGAACTGGATGACTGATATTTTCTTTCAAAAACCTGTTTCGGCAATTATCGAAGTAAACTCAAAGGATATGTAATGAAATTTACATTTTTTGCCTGCGTAGTGTATCTTTCCATAATAATGACTTTCCTAATTAACATCAAAGTTAATGTGTACCTCATATTTACTTCGGATGACTTGCTTTATTTCCATACATAAGCGTAATTAATCCCCCATTAGAAATCGTACTACGAAAATGGATGAATGAATATGTCTATAATATTAATGTTTCAGACACTACTCTTGGTGTTTTATATGTTAATAGGACTTTTCTTAATATTAATTTTTAATGTCAAATCACGATATTGACCTTATCGTGTTTTAGATGTATTAAATTTTATTTTTTATTTACTTAACCAACATTCTCTTCCGCCCTACTAAATAATCAACCTTTAGCTTTTATGCATTTAAAAGAAAAAAAAAAAATGTCAAACCCTATTATCTTGCTATGATAAATGAATGATTAGTAGAAATGCATACTTCAGTATTTTTTTTTCCTCCAAAAATCTTTTATATTTTATTTAGCTAGCGTACATGTTATAGATGCATGTTCCGCTAATTATACATACGTATGCACTGTACGGATCGGATTCATGGATATGATGCTTTTCGACAATGTGGGAGCGTGGAGCAAAAGCACATGAATAATAGATTATGTTGCATTATTTTATTATTACTATATCTATAACAAATTACACGATTTCGTGACTAAGTTATATCGAGCGATAATGATATATATCTTGTTAGATTAATTTTGCTCCAAATATATGTTCTCTATCAAGAGGGGAAAAAAAAAAAGAAATCGATCATTACGCAAAACTTACTTTACCTGCATAAGCATGAGGACAGTTGTCCCACTTTTGACTATTGACGAAAATAAAGGTTGCCGTTAAGACACTTCAAAACCGTCCAGACAACACACATGTCCCCGATCGCTTATTTATTCGGCCGAGAATATGGAAACTTTGCTTTTTGCATATTCTCACCCATCACCATCTGTGTATACCCTTAAGAACAAGCCATTGCCAACTTACTCTTAGTCTTCATATTTTGGCTTTCCATTTTTTATGTATTCGTTTTAGGAATATCCTTCGGACTTTGAACAAATGATAGTAATTTATACTCCGTAGTTAGAGATGTAATCGGGTGGGTTGTTAAAGAATACATGACCCGTTGAACTCGATAAAAACCCTATAAGTTTTAGGATTGGGTTTTGAGATTACAAAAAAATTTAATAAAAGACCTGATTCAGTAAAAAAAAAGCATATACTAAAAAAAATATTTACTCTTAATTTATACGATATACATATCTTATACAAGTTTTATATTGTACAACACATTTAATTCTCAATTTTTATTATTGTGTAAGTAAGTAAATATAATCTTAATCCTACTTAACTTTTTTTCATTCTATTCTTTACTTAATCTCATATAAATCCTATAACAATCTGTTCTTATAGGGTTTTTTTAATCTTATAAAAACCCGCTTTTATATAGTCAAGAATCTTATAGGGTTAGGTTTTGGAAATAAAGGGTAAAACCCCTTAAAGGTTTTTATAAGGTTTTGGAAAATGTTAAACCTTATAGGGGCGAGTTAGGATTTCATAAAACCCGTTTTGAAACCGTCTCGGTTGAATCCTTACTCGTATGTTTGTAGTTTTATATGAATTGACGAAGAGAGTTGTATTATTTTATAAAACTAGTGTAATGGATGTTATATTAACACTCGTCTAAAGCATTATAAGTGGTATTATAAATCGACCTTATACCAATAGTTGGGTTGATGAATGAATCACTTATTTGACTCATTTTAAATAAGAGGTCCGAAAAGAATGGAGAGTGTCATTAGATTGTAACTGCCTTTTTTTAGGATGACCGATAGTAATCAACCATCTCATGTTTTGGTAGTGATATAAGGAAGGGAGAATTTGTGATATCCTATACGATTGTAGTCTTTTATGTACTCTAAGGTAACATTTGATTGCATAATTTTTATGGTATTGGATTAGATAAAAAATTTTGTTCCATGTTTGATTTGAAAATTTGCTTGGTGATTAGACAAAAAATTGGACTGATAAACTAGATGAAAAGCCTAAATTTTGTTTTATCTATGCTATGATATAAAAATAAAATTCACTTAACAAAAATATAAAAATATTTTGCATTCTAAAAAATATCCCTTCTATGTTGTAATATTGAGTTAATTAATATTATTTTTATTAAATATAAAAAAATATTTATATTATAATATAAATAATTAATTTTTTAATATAAATTTTGTATTCGATATTATGCAAACCAAACATATTACAATAAACTTGTATGGTCCAGTCTCCCTTATATTTATCCTATTTAAGTTTTTTTATTCAATCTAATCCTTACAATTAAATACTATATAAGAGATGGGTTGTATTAGTTTATAAGACTAATGTAATAAGTATTATGTTAACACTAAGTAGAATTTTTTGGGTCAAGTATGTGAAAAAGAGCCTTTTAGTGCTTGTTAATATAACTATTGGTTACTTTTAACCTAAAGTGTTACATAAATTTTTCGTATTACTTAGGCTAACTTAACACAACAAATTTTTTTTTTCTTCTTTTAACAAACATTGTATATGTCCATGTGTAAATTTATCTAGGACAAAAGCCATGTCCATAATAAAAAAAAAAAAAAACAAAATAAAAAAATTCTAGGTTCCATATAAACGACTGTAAGAAGGTAATATTTGGCTATTAGAACTATGTAAGATAAAAAGAATCAAATAGTACATTATAAAAGAATATGATACTATAGCTTTATTATATTATGCAATATTGGACATAAATTTTTCATAATATAAATTATAAAAAAGTTCAATATTATAAATTAGAAATTCGATGTGAGATTATTTTTAGAATTTCAAAGACATTTATTTTGTATTATGTAAATATATTTTTGTATCATCAAATATATAATCAGGAATGGATTTAAGGAGGGAGTCCATAGGGGCCTCGATACCCTAAGCTCGAGAAAAATTAATTTTTTATATTTAAAAAAAAGGAAAAAATATGTATATTAAATATATATTTTAAAGAGAAAAATATAAAATGAAATTAAGTATAATTTAGTGGTTTAGCATTTAGATTTATAGAAATGAGATCTTGTGTTCAATTCTCATATTTGGTATTTTACTTTTCCTATTTGCATTTATTGCATCCTTTTATTTTTCTTATATACTTTTATTGCTTAAAAGAAAGTAGTCCTTTAACATTTATTAAAATTTTTTAAAATTTTACTTAGCAATACACAATAGATAATAATTACATTCTTCATATTGTAAATATTTCGATCTTATCACATAAACTATTGTAAATAATACTAATTGTATGATTTTGTTTAGTTAATTTATTTTTACAATTAATGTCATAAAAATGAATGTGAACTATTGAATAAACAATTGGGTAATAATTTATATTCAAAATGATATTCCTCTTTTTAGCATTACTAATGAAACAATTAGACAAAGTTATCATGAAAAAAGATAGTATAATACTTATATCTATATCAATTTGCATTTTTTGTTGTATTAGTAATTTCCTACTTACATTTTTTTTTATTTTTGATTAGTAATACACAATAGATAATAATTACATTATTCATATAATAAATATTTCGATCTTATCATATAAACTATTGTAAATAATACCAATTGTATGATTTCGTTTAGTTAATTTATTTTTACAATTAATGTCATTAAAATGAATGTGGACTATTGAATAATCGATTGGGTAATAACTTATGATCAAAATGATATTACTTTTTTTAGCATTACTAATGAGACAACTAAGCAAAGTTATCATGAAAAAAATATAGTATAATACTTATATTTATGTTAATTTTCTTTTTTTGTTGTACTAGTAATTTTTACTCAAATATTTTTTTCTAGTCTATTTTTGCTAAAAACAAAACTTACATAAGTTTTTATATTTTAGTACAATGTTTTTATAGATTAATAGTTAAATTTTATTTAGTATGTATGCATAGTAAAATGGTAAAAAATTTATTCTATTCACTTCTTATGAAGTGTGTATATCACCCTTAATCATTTTTGAAAAGTTTTTTTTTCAATCCTATTAAACTTTAGTAGTTATTTCAAGTTAAATTATTAACAAGATTTTTTAATATATATGAGATAAGATGCAATATAATTATAACAACAATCAAATATTATTCCATCAATAATTTCAATATTGATTTAATTAATATAAGTCTAGCCCCCCAATTATATCATCCTAGGTATGTTCTTATATATAACACAAATTTTTAAGCTTTGTTTAGCACTCTAACACCTCTTTGATATACTACCATAGCTAATTATGCAAACTAAGTTAGGGATAAAATGTTTTCAATCCATTACTATGGAATCATGATCTTACGCCTCGAAGCGGCGGAGTCATAACAGCCCCACCATATAAACCATTCTAAGATAGAAGTTAGCCTTACAACCGCTATCTTAGATATGATTTATACAAGACGTCCATGACTAACCCACTTTAAAGTAAATAGTTTGTAATTTAAATAAATCATTTACCTAAGAAAGTGAGGAAATATATATATATATATATATATATACTATTATCGTTTACAATATTTCTCCGTAATATATTTCCTAATTATTACATTATTCAGAAATGAAAAATTCTAAAGTAAAAGCTTAAACTTTAAAAATATATGTTTATTCTTTAAATGTTTTTCCTCACTTTCCAAGATCTAGCAGTTGCTAGCTTTAGAGTAGTTGTTTGCTGCTTCTTAGCTAGCACCTGTATGACGTCTATAGGGATGTGAGCAAGCATAGTTCAGTAAGTTAGGATGGGGGGACTTAAAACTATACTATAAACATAATAAAGTTATCAACCAATTTATTAAGTGCAATGCATGTTCAAGCAAATGCCATCACACGACGTTGTCCGGCCCGTCGTGAGATTAGAGAAATTACGTCCGCTCTAATCCGGGTTGAGTAGTTGCCGTTAATGCAACAGCTTACGACCAAACTCAAGCTTGTGTAATGGAGACCTTGCTCCTTCCACAACTACCTTCAAACCATTGACTTCACCCTTACCGCGACCTTCTCACCTATCACTTAGTTCGACTGAGGATGAAGAATGGACCCTTTGCAATCCTATGCTATCCCTTTCGAAGGGGTCGGTATTTGGCCAGAGAATCCTAGGTTTCCCCTAATGGGTTGCCATGCAGATCCGATTATGATTATGATTACAAGTCATATATTTGATTAGGTCCAGTTTAGGGTGATCATTCATTTCATACAAATCATACAATACATGCCAGAACAACAAACAGAATCATAGCATCACTCATAATCAAGCACATGCACACAACCAATTATCTAACAAGTACAACCAAATATAATCTCAAGCCTCCAAAATATAGCATCGTATTAATCCTAACTTACCTTGACTCCTTGCTCACTCACTCGAGGTCCGACTTACTTAGGCCATCGCCAATCATCCCTATAACACAAACGTAGTTTCAGTTTTTCATATAACTATTATAGGTTTATTTTATCTTATAACGCTTATTGTTATGTTTTGTTTAGGGTTTAATATGCCTAATTATCTAGGTTTTAAGTCTTTTACAATTATTCTAAGTTTGGGGTTAAGTTCGGGTTCGGTTTCCGCATTGATTTCTAAATTAGGTTCTAGTTCGATTTCTAAGTATTGTTTTGTACTCGAACTCTAGAAATTCGTTTCAACTCAGAATATGAAATTAATCACATTACTTCCCGATCTCCTAAATATCATCATTACCCCTAGTCAGTATTTTATTCCACCCGGTACACTTAAATCCTTATTAGTGTACCGAATTTACTCCTGATGTGAGAAATTTTTACATTTTTCATATAATTGTACAAATTCAAGTCTTCTATCAGTTTTATTGTATATTTTTATTATTATCATAATATTAATTTTTATTCTAATATTTTCTATTTATTATATTTCCAATAATTACATATTATGTATATAATACACATCTAATATTTCTTTCACTCTAATTACCATCTCCCAACATCAATTATCATTTCAAAATGTCTAAATTCATCCTAAATCAGATTTTACTACTAATTACCCTAATTTACAAAATTAACTTAAAATTTACTATTTTTTCCTATTATTCATTTACTACATTATTAACCTAATAATTACATCTAACACCCTAATGCTACAAATATCATACTTCATCAGATTTTAACATCCCAAAACATATAATTATTCACTAAATCAGTAATTAACCATTTAATTATTTAATTAACCCTAAATTATCTATTTTATGCCTCATTTTAAGGCCTAAAAATTTTCTAAAATTTTCAAAAATTAATTTTTAAAAACGGGCTTCATAGCATTGTTCTATATCATCTAAGTAGTCTACACAGAAATTTTGGGTTCAAAACTACACTCTTAAGGTCATTTATTTCTAAACCAAAACATGCTCGATTTTGCATAATTTCTTAAGGACCATATATCACGAGACATATTTTCATTAAAATAATATTTTTCCTAAAAACTACATACAAAAATATTGTAGAATAACAAAATTCATAATTTTCTAAGAATATTTACTATTTTTTACAAAATTACACAAAATCGGGCTGGAAATCGGACTCATCAGTCTGGGTAGCTCTGGCCACCGCCGACCGCTGCCACCACCATGTGGTGGTGGTGGCCATCCACTCCCAGTTACTCGTCTGATGTGGGTTCCCCTTTTTATGGCCCTAATTGTACAGTTTTTTCTTATTTTTTTCCTAACTCAAAATTTTCTCTCAATTTCGCCTCTCCTTATTTTTCTTACTCTCCAAATTACCCAAATGAGCTTCTGAAAAATTTGGGGTATTTATAGAGCTTTGTGGTAATTAATGTGCATTAAATTGGACAAGACATTATTAAAATCCCTTAATTTTTGGCTTTTGTGTTGTTCTAATTTAATTAGCTGATTTTTTTTCTTATTTTCCCCAACTGCCATGACCTAATTCTAGATTATTCCTTATTTTTTCTTTATTTTTCCTTAATTAATTATGAATTTTTTTAATTATTTAATATTATTTTAGCACATTTCGCGTATTTTAAGTAATTAAGTGTATTTCTATCTACATGTAAATTCATATATAGTACAAATAAATATTCTTAAATATTATTTAGGTCATTCTATGCTTTTTAGTATACATATAATTTATCTCTAGCGATTCGTTAATTATCGGAATATATTTTACGTATTTTCGATAAATAACGAGTTATATACTTAAAACTTGGAATTTTTATAGTCTTTTATTTTATTGCTTATTTTCTTAAATTCAAACTTACGAGATCATTTTACTAATATTTCTAGCTTTACTTTATAATTTAGACTCAATTGGGTCTTTCAACCAATCAAAACCTCGAATGGCTTGTTGTGGGGCTTACACATGATAGCCAAACAATACCATAATAAAGAAGAAATGAACTAATTGGGACATTGATAGGAAGATGGTAGCTGACCAACACATGGTGCGCAATTAACCAAACTCTAGTTGCAGTTGATGCATAGCACTTACCAATCAATCTTCTACTCTCGTTTTATTATATGCTGATTTTAGCTTCGTTGCTCATAGATTTTTCCTCTTCTATTGAGGTTATCTCCACATGGTGCAATTCTATTTGTGTTGTTATTTTATTAGTTATTATGCTTCTACATAACAATTTGGATCACATATTACTTAAAGAAATAAAAAACTTGAGAGGTATTGATTTGTTTTCAAAAAGCTTCCTAGATGGAACAAATTGCTTTTTATCAAATTTTCATTGCTTGTTATTTACAAGATGTGCAAGTAGGTCAAATGGGTTAAATCTAGTCTAGTTTACTTTGTCACATGGGTTAAATGGGTTGAACTTATCTGGTCCACTTTTTAAATGGACTTAAAACACTCAATCGTAACTCGTTTTTTAAGTGGGTAAATGAGCTGGTTTGGAGGAATAAAGGTGTAAGTGGGCTAAATAGGTTAATCCAAATCGACCCACTTTGACCTTAAGTTAAACAGGTTGAATTCATTTAGTTCAGTTTTTAAATGGACCAAAAAAATTTAACCTTAACTTACTTTTTAAGCGGATTAAACAGGTTGACCGATAGGTGAAAACCCATTTGCAAACTTCCATTATTTATTCATGCCACTCTACATGTCAGGTATAATAAATCATTCATTCGATAAAGGTTTCAATAGTATTAACATATTATGTGGATAGATTAGTAACATTATAAGTATCAATAAAATCATAACACGTAAAAACAAAAATTTGTTATTATTAATTCGTGTTTAGATATCATTTATATTTACCAACCACTCATCAAAACATATATGACCTTAGTAATTATGAATCTTCTCTTCATTCACCAGTAAGTTTTCTTTTCTCTCACATTTTTTCCTAAACCTAACTGATGCAATTAAAGTAGTTGAGACCTAATGACTTATAATGACATAATTAATAATAACCAATTTGGGCGAAGCAAAGGTTAGTCCTCCTCTCCCCGTGAAATATAGTATTCTTTTTCCTTAACTTACAATTATATTACTACTTTTTTGGGAGAGGTAATTTGGACTTGGTTCTAATTTGGAAAATCAATGTTTTATGTTGTAATATGAAAGAAAAAGTAACTAAAAGATAATGATAGTTATAATTTAAAATTATAACTCCTCAAATGCAAAAGTTGTCTTTTTTTTTTTTTCCAATTTAGTAGTTAATTAGGTCTATAAACAAGTCAAGTTAAGATAGCACCATGTTGAGCTCGAGTTTGAAGCGGAGGCAACAATCAAAACTTGAGCTTGGACGATGTTAGAATTTTGAGATCATGCTCAACTCAAAGTGACACTCAATAAGCTCAAATTCAATTTATTCAAATTAGTTTATTTGTTTAAAGAATTTTTATTTTAATATTAATCTCTAAACTTGATTTCGGCTCACTATTTATGCTCTTCTCAAGATCAATTATGTTAATGAGTTAATTAAGCTAAAAATTATGAAGTTTGAGCTTCACTTGATCAACTATTTAAATAGTTCAAGTTTAAGTTCGAGCTCAAGTTTGATTTGCTTTTTCTCGAATCAAAATCGAATAAATATTAAGTTAAATTCGAGTACCTTTTTTACATAATTTAGCTCATTATTTTTGCAGCTGTACTTAACTATAATTAATTTTATTTTGGAGTCGATAACTTATCTAAACCCAACGGTACCACATTTACCTCTCGCGATAATTACTATTGTATTTCTCTTACATGCACTATAGCCTATATCGATGAAACCTGTATTATTATCTAATAATTAAGCATGTTAACTTCTGGCCTCTAATGATAAAGTTGATACTTTAATGGTTTAGCTAAACAGGATGGGCCTATTGAGTTTTAATAGTCTAGTAGGTACCATGACAATTATAAGTAACAATAGCATTAAATTTAAGCACCAAAGTTAAAAGTAGTCGAATGTACATAAGCAAAAATAAATAAATAAACAAATTATAAATTTTTGCATTTCGAGAATCATTACCTTAAATTTATGTAAATATTTTCTCGTGTATGCTCTGTTTGGAGAAAAGTTAATTTGTAATTCTCCATAAAATAGGTAAACTTAACACACTCCAAGAAAACAAAAAAGAAAAAGAAAAATATAAATGATCTCTAAACTTTTACTTAGGCATGAGTTTATTTTATTTTTTAAATGTTACAAATTACCCTTATAAATTCGGATAGATTGGCCTTTAGAGGTTGTAAATAACCTACTAAACATTACTCTTGGTGAGGTAACAACATCTTAAGTTTATTAAAATGTATTTTAAGATTGCTCATATTTTGATTTTTTTTTTAACTAAAAAGATTACTAATTTATTTGAAACATTTAAAAGTTCAGAAGTAAATTTATACTTAAGTCAATTTGCAATTTAAAATAAAATATTGAAACTTATAAAGACAAACATAATTGCACATGAAAATTCAAAATTGTCCTATCAAAGTCAAAATCCACGTTCACTCTCCCAAGCTATTGAATTTCATATCATATACAGACACTCAAATTGGACACTTGAATCAAATGGTTATTAGTTGGAGAATTGGACGCCGTTCGTTGCCGAATATCGAACATTGTCCATACGTAACATTAAATCTAGTAGGTGAAGGGTTTAACGGCAGATGTACAAGCCAAGGCCCATATTTTTAATTTTCTTCATGCGTTCAAGTATAAACTTAGACAAGACTTTGTCATTAATTCCCTTATTTATGGATCACCTAACAACCATTTCATGCCAAATCGCTTGCAATCCATAAAACCCACATGGCCATACACATAACCCCCAAAACCCAAATTATAAATAAATAAATAAATAAACACAGACACACACACACACAAACTCTCCCTTTAAATGCTCCCAGTTGGGTGTGGTTGCTTTACCCTCCAAACAACAACAATAATTATCACTCAGATAGAGAGAGAGAGAGAGAGAGGGGGAAGAGCAAAAAGAGTCGTTCTTGAGATCACCACCATATATAGATACTTACATATTTATATTATTGGTGGTGGTCGATGAGTAGCTTAAGGAAAGAAGCGCCATCTTCTTTGAGGAAAAAAAAGAAATACATGAAGAAGGAAAATCGGTACAGCGATTTTGAGTCCAAGGATGTCAAGATCAAGAAAAAGGGTGGTGGTGGTGGTGGTGATCATGTTGAGGGACCCACAACGAAGGGTAGCAAGAGGTATAGTTTGGTGTCTTTTCGGGAGTTGCCGGATTACATGAAAGACAACGAGTTCATATTGAATCATTATAGAGCCAATTGGCCTATAAGTGAAGTTTTCTTTAGTTTGTTTCGTTGGCACAATGAGACACTCAACGTTTGGACGTAAGTACAAACATTCAGCTTCTTGATGATTCACGTACCATACAAAACTTTCCTTGTTTGTCTGTTTTCAATGATTTTGATTTTGTAACTGTTTTGTTAAGCCATCATGCGTTTTTATACTAATTAACAGATCGTAAATAGAAATCTTACCCCCTAATTTCTTAGGTTTCTTGCTAGTAGAATCTTTAGGTTCCATCTAATTAAGTAAATGCTAGTTAAGAATTCAAGAAACTTTTCGTGTTTTCACACAGCTTGCTTCTTTTATGAAGTGTGTAGTAACTCTTAGGGCTTGTTGATGGATATCTTTAATTAATATGATAGAATTCAATCAAATCCAATTGGCTCTTTCTTTTAGTTAAAAGGAATGCTTGAAGAGGATGTAGAGGGAAAAGGCAAAGAATATGTTTCAGTATGGCCCTTAAGAGTTATTTTAGTCATTAGTGGGAGGTTTCGGAAAATAATAATAATAATAATATTATTATTATTATTATTGAGAGGTAAAATCAAATTTTAAGAAATATGTAGTGATGGAAGCGTTTGTTGGTTCTTAAAGCCATGATCTAACTGAAGTTCATTGAGTTATCGCATACAATTAATTTCTAATTTTTAGGTACTTCTATCACGTGTGCTCTATTAACAGTATTTATCTGATATTAGTTGTTGGATGTTTTTGCATAGTGTCTAACTATAAAGTATGTGCTTGTTTGGTTTGTGGTGAATTTGAATTTCAGGCACTTGATTGGATTTCTCTTATTTGTGGGACTCACTTTGGCAAATGTCGTTGACGTGCCTCAGGTAGCGGATCTTTTGGGTCTGTTTACCAGGTTAGTAAGGAATTATCAAATCGATCGCATTTTATCGAAAATCATATCGTTCGATTTTATGAAAATTTTAGTAATCAAGAGACAATCCGCTCAAACTCTTTACAGATATAAATTAAAAAAATAAAGTCCAAACAAGCAATTCGTTAGCTGATATATACACTTTTTTTGTGTTTTATGACACATTTTATAGAAAAAAAAAAAAAAAAAACGGCTATGTAATAATGAATACATTGACCATGTTATTCTGTTTTATGGCAATGAAGGCTGCATGCACATGAGCATCGAGTTCTCTGTCTTTTGAATGACGAAATCCTAATTAATTTGGGGCCTGGCTGATGACATATTGGTTGTGTGGGAATATGTGATACGATAGGCAGTCGAATTAGGTGGAAATTACCAACTAACTAAAATCCTCACACGATTTTAATGCCTTCACCAATTTCTGCCTAGATTTATGGACTCAATTTTCATACTGTTTCTTGCCCAATTTTTGCTAAGCAACGTCTGCCGGGTGAGCTACGTGAGCTCAATTCTGGTAAAACGATCCGAAGGAAATAACTTGGTGATTATCAATTAAAGGAAATAATGCAGACTCACCTCGAATTTTAAAGTGTGTTCCATATAAATAAATCACTTTTTGAATAACTCATAGGATTGAATTAGTGGTACAAACTTGAGCTTTAGGGTATGTTTATTCAATAAAGTAGATTTGTTTAATAATGAAGCCAAGGTTCGTAGAGTTGAACACAAGTGAATCTCGAATTTGATAATCCAAGCTTGAACCTCAATTGAAATTTTACTTAATATAGTATTGGATTTAATTCTAACAAGAAATGTTTTGTTAATGGATATTTTGGATATTTATTAAGGGTTAAAAAAAAAAAAAAAAGAGAGAGAGAGAGAGAGAAAAGACGTACCGATTAGTATTTTATTAAGAAAATTGTCACTAGAGCTGAGGCTGTATAAAGTGTATCTATTTCGTCTAATCGTCTATGTTTCATTACGACAGTGTTATTTGGGTGTATCCTTACGGGAGGTACAAGGTTATCTCAAATGATATGACATTTATCGTGATTATCTCCTTCCACCAAACATATTAATATTTTTTTCAATAAATTTTTATCTTGTGGACTTTTCAATAATAAAAATTTTAAATTATATGTTGCTTTTCTTAAAGAGAACAAAAAAATAAATAAATAAAAACACACACACATCATTTTCAAGAAATTAATATTTAGATGACACATGTTTTGAGCTCCCAGGTATCTCGACAAGATATTAAATTGTTAGGCCAGTGGTCCGGCAAGTGTCGGCCGTCCCAGATATCATTTTCTTTGAAACATTTCGACTCAACATATTTATCTGACAGCTGACGCAGTGTTTGGCAACTTTCGAATGAGAATGCAAATGGAAAGGAATATGTGGAAAGAAAATGAAAATAAAGGAAAGATAATTTATGTTTGTTTTTTTTTAAGATGAAAAAAGTGAAAATAGATGGAAATATTTATTTTTATATGTTTGGTTAATATAAATAAATAAATAAAAAGAAAAGAAACAAAATAATAATAGGATCAAATTATCCTTCATAGGTTTCTTTCTAATTTATTTTCCTCTCTCTCTTTGTAAGGTTGGTTTTTGCAATTACTGCACCTATTTTCCACTTTCTTTGATTTCTCTCTAAATTTGCAAAGAAATCAAAGGATCTAAGAAGTGGAAACAGTTGCACTGATTTCCATCCAATTCATTCTATTTTGGCTCTGTATAAATACATGATTTCACCAGTTTTCATTGCTTTCTCTTGGTTTCTATTGATTTCCACTCATCCAAAAACGGTGGGGTTTCTGTTGTGTCATATTATTTCCCCAAGTGTTATGATTTAATTTAGACTTTTCTTTTTCATTATTTCGGATGTTTTTATATTTGTTGAATTTACTTCACTAAATGTTACAATCGTCAAGGTGATCCCTTGGCTAGTCAATACCTCATAGGTGTTTTTTCTTTTTCCATTTCCCACCCACCCCTTTTCCGCCTCTCTCTTTTGTTATCTTTTGTTATCTTAAGGATAATATTTGAAGAAAAAATTTTCGTCTTCGTACTTCAAAAACTCTTGCTAACTCAGGCAATAAGCTTATTGTTTTTCTTTTTCTAGGATTATCATGCTTTAGGATCATATTAAATCTTGAGCATGTTGCTTGGATAATCATTTGATTACACTTGGTATCTCATTTCGTGCAGGTCTAATTCTATTCGTGCAGAGACCAATATATCTTACAATGCAAAGGAAATGCTATTGGTTAGTTGATGTTCTAATAATCTTCCTGATAAAAATCTTTATCATCAGAAGGAAATGGATCAACAGTAGAGATTGCAAATACACTCCCCTACCTAGTATCTATAAATATACTCTATACTTTTAAAGCATAACTTCATTTTTTATAATTTTAAAAAATATACATGCATTCTCAAACCAATCACTAAAACTCAAAACACTCGTGAATATTTCATAAGATTTAGCAATGGTTTACGGGTACATGCAGTTATACATCTTTTCAAAAGTTATGGGTTACTTAAATCTTTGAAACATCTGGTGGTGATATTACTGTGACGTCATATGATTTTTCAAAAATCCAAAACGATAATAATCACTAGTTTTGTAACTTTAAGGAGCTTTAAAGACCCAAATCTAACCAATCTCTGTGGACATTAATTTATTATCGAACCCACTATTGTTATGTCTGATGCAGGGAACAAAAGCATCAATTGATTTGAAGAAAATTTCAAACGAAGAAATACTAAATGCAACAATGCGAGTTGCTGTAACAAGGTGGCCATTCTTTGTATTCTTGGGTGGTTCCATGTTCTGCCTTCTATCAAGCAGCATGTGCCACTTATTCTCTTGTCACTCCCACCGTCTCAACATATTGCTACTAAGAATGGACTACGTTGGCATAACAGTCATGATCATTACCTCATTTTTCCCACCCATATACTACATCTTCCAATGTGAATCACATTGGCAATTGATCTACCTTGGTGGCATAACAGCCATGGGGCTTTTCACAATCGTAACATTGCTTTCGCCTTCGCTTTCGAGCGGGAAATTCCGAGCCTTTCGTGCCATGCTCTTCTCGTCTATGGGATTATCTGGTATAGTTCCAGCAATACATGCTTGTATTGTAAACTGGACCAATCCTCAGAGGAATATTACCATAGCGTATGAATCCGCGATGGCGATGTCGTATATTACCGGGACTTTGTTCTACGTTAGCCGGATTCCGGAGAGGTGGAAACCTGGTTGGTTTGATCTTGCCGGCCACAGTCACCAAATATTTCATGTTTTTGTGATCATGGGTGCATTGGCTCATTATGGTGCTGCACTGTTGTTGTTAGAGTGGCGTGGTAAAGTAGGGTGTAAATAGTATTATTTTTCTATAACAAAAAAAGAAGGATTGATGCATATTTCTTATTTGATTCTTTATTTTGGGTGGAGAAGGTTTTCCTTTACTCTCAAAATATTATTTTGAATCTTTACAAACATAAATTCAGCACCTGAAATGGTATTTTTAAGTATATGTTGATGTTATGTACATTAGGTATGTGGACATTTACTTGTATGGTTCCCTCATTTACGTGTATCAAGACCCTAGCTATTAATAATGTACACCGTAGCATAGATTTTTGTATTTGTATCGACTCCCACAAGAGTTGGTGCTAAATTATAGTTTGTATTTTGTCACCGCTTATAAAATGAGAATTTAACCTAATAATTTGGTTATATGCTTGATATGCATCTTCACTGCCCATTCACTTCATTGAACATAATAAATTCATAATGAAATAAATCCTTATTATATTGTTCACTTAGACCAAAAATAACATATAGAAATAGACATGTAATACGACCAAAATGACAATATCATCCTCATCTTATACCTTCCTCACGATTGTATTCTCCCAATGCTACAGTGTGTCTTCTTCCTTAGCCATAAAGTCACATGACTTAACATCACAATCAAGCACTACGTACTACCTGTCACCAATAGAGCCATACATAACACAATCACAACCTCAACCACTTATACTTGTTCTTCACACTTGCTAGCACTCGCACCAATGCAAACTCTTGAAAGTATGCTCTCTCACTCGCTTATTCGAATCACAACCATTGCAACACATCATTGCACCCCAAACACCCACAACCACTTGCTAAAACCAACAAACTTATGTACCCTAACCACTAACCACCATTGCAATTGTTTGCTCACCACAAGCCTTTAATGATAGAGAACATGAGCACCAATTCCTCTAAAATGCAACCAGACTTCATAATAACCCAGACTACACAATATTGGATACTAATATATTTGACAACTCAAGGACCTAACAACTATTGTTACCCCTTTTTTTCCTTGCGTAAACCCTAATTGCAACCTTAATTGCATTACTCTAATCATGTTTGATAAGTGTCAAAAAATAGAAGAGGAAGAAAATTACTATATGTACAAACCTTAATTGTAACTCCTTTTTTTTTTTGGATCTCTCTCTCTATTTCTTTCTTTCTTCTTTTTTTTTTTCAATTAATGAGTTGGTAATTAGAGAGATAGTGATGGCATCCAATGGTAGTGGTTATGTAGTGGTGATCTATTGTCCATAGTAGTGGTAGTGCTGGTGCTTTTGGTGATGGTGTGTTGTGTTGTGGTAGACAATGGAAAGGAAGGGTAAAGGTGGTCTTTTTTTTTTTTTTTTGGTTTTTCTCCTTATTAAGATCCTTAGGTCTAACCTAAGAATCCCAATTTTATAAAATGGGGAATTAGAATTTCTCATAGAGTTTCTATGATGGGTTCAAAAATGAAGTGAAAATCGTAATAGGATTTCATGAGAAGTAAAGAGAGAATGAAATAGTCATTCAACGTAAGTGAATGAATTGTCAGACTTTGATTTGGTAATTAGTTTATGGATAGTAAGCAATAGAGAGGCATAGTTATAACTCTTACTTTGAAGAGGTTATTCCATAGCATTCTATAGTAAGCCATGTCATGTGATTTATATATATATACCTAAACATATACACTGATTCTCTCAACTATAATCACGATTACCTCTTGATAGACAATTTATTGGTAGTCTTTTAATGAAATCAGTGCTTGCATCAATCTAAAATCTTTACTCATTATAAGATATATCAACGGTCTTCAATAGCCAATACTCTTGTATTAAATATTTATACCTTTAGCATATGTCACATTTTCATATATGTTGTTTCTTGTTCTTTTGAAGCCCTCTCTAATGAAAAATAGAGCTTATCTAATATGTACAACTCATACAACTAATGTGTTTAATTGCTCAAAGTCATTACACTCTTCCTTTAGCATGGTAAAATAAGATTATGCTAACCTCCGTAAACTCCATACCTTAGCCACATGATGTCGATAGTCTCCTAAATAATGTAAGAATGAGTGATTTTAGCATAAGGCAACTTTGAAAATACCTCTGCTGTTTTGCTGCTTCCACCATAATGTCGGAGATTATATGTTTGTAGTAAAGAAATCATCACTATGCTTAACCACATAATAATTTCTCTTTTTCAACTTCCATTAAACACTTTAAAATGATGCATGTACCTATATGTTTGCATCATATAAAGCCCTATGCCAAAAGTAATCAATAGTAGTGAAGTAACAAATATTAATGGGTCCTTTTCAACTATATTATAGCAAAATTGGCCTTAGGCGGCATTTGTAGATTTTGCAAATGTAGCCAATTTTTTTGTTTTAGTTATGTTTATCACACATCACCTAAAATATATTATTAGTGACATTTATAATCAAAGTTTAAAAAAAAAGCATATAAAACATTTTTTAAAGTAAAACATCACAAAATGAAAGATAGATTTTTATTATACTTATTTAAAACTCAATTGCCTCGGATTTTTTAAAGAAAGAACCCTATCTATAAAAATTTGACCATCTTGCCTACTTAAAAAAGTCTACTGCCTTGCACTCCAAAGTAAGAAAATAAAACAACCAGTATTCTTAAAAAGCAAAACCTTAATCTATCACTCATATAGCCCTACTCTCTCTTTGTCTCTCTCATACTCTCTTGCTCATAACCTTCCTTAGAGCAATTAGAATTCACCTGAGTATTCTCTACATTAGTCTATTTTGGTTTTGTTTATAAAGTTTGGCGTATATGTTTTAGAATTTATAGAGTACTTGTTTAGTTGGGTTGGTGTCTTTCTTTTCTAAAATATATAAAATTAATTCCTTTTGGTTTTCATTTTCTCATATTTTCTTTGTTTTTATGTTATATCATTGGTGGCTTCTAATAGAAATTTAGTTTTCAGGTCTTCTCATGTGTGCCCGAGCTAGAGAACTTGATAATATGGCATGAAGAATCATCTCCCTCTACCCATGCCCAAAAGAGTCAAATTTGCTTTATTGACCTGATCTACTATTTTGCAACCTAAGCTCCAACTTGACTTCACTTCACTGCTGCTAACCAAAGCATTGCTCGAGGTCCTAAATAGTTGGCAAATCCAACTGGTAGCTCATCCAAGCTACTTCTGAGCTCCCCTTGTCAATTGTCGACTTGTATGGATATCTTGCAAAGTTACCATAAGATTCAGCTTAGTTCATTATGTATGCCAAAATACTAAGCTGAGTAACTAATGCTAACTGTCTTTAACATCTACACTGTGTACCATTTTGGGAGGCTATTCTTTTTGCTTTTTTCTTTCTTTCTTTCTTTCTTTTTGTTTTTGTTTTTTTTTTTTTTTTTTTTATAGATTTACCACTCTATGTACACTTTTTTCTAGTATCTTTTCTTTTAGGATAATTGCCCCTTTTAGTAATTAATCATCCTTATAATTTACCATAGAATAGCCAAGTATAAATACCCTCATTTTAATTAGCCATAGGGAATCATCTTCATTATCAATATAGAATATACTCTTTTTCTTTTTGTATTTTTTTTCTTGCCTTTCACAAGTTCATTTTATGTTTATTCTTATCTAGTTCCTTGAGCAAGAACTAGTGGCAAGTGACCCATTTAACTTTTTTGTGAACACATCGACTACACTACTTGATTCGTGAGTGTTCTTAGGTACATAATATCCTTTTACTAGCCTGTGAGTTTACTTATCCTCGACCTTTTCCATCCATTTTCAAGCCATAGTGTCAGTTTCAACTACCCCGAAATCGCTTGCCCCTGTTGGTCCTTGGTACAGCATATCATCTTGGTATTAATGTAGAAATTAAGAGTAAGGAGTAGTTGTGTTTATGTCACGCAATGTGTTCTATTGTAGATATGAAGTTATACTATGTATATTGTGAGTGTTCCGTGTTGTGATGGTGTATCCTATGGTTGGTGTCATGCTTCGAAGCGATAGAGTCATAACAGTCTCAACGTGTAAACCATTCTAAGATAGAAGCTGACCATACAACCGCTATCTTAGATCTAATTTATACAAAACATCCACAACTAATCTATTTTGAAGTAAATAGTTCATAAATTAAATAAATTGTTTACTTATGAATTTAAGAAAAATAAATATTCACATTAAATTAATCTGAGTGTATTTACAATATTTAGCAATCTAATCACAATCTAGTTGAGTTATTTGTAAACTAATGCTAAAAGCTTTAAAATAAATCTAACTAGAGAATGAATTCAGTGTTTTGTTTACATCTTCATTCCCTAAGATCCTACAATTGCTAGTGTTAAGGTGATTATAGGCTACTTCATCACTAATAGCTGCAACAACGGCTATAAGGATGTGAGCAATCACAGCTCAATAAGTTAGGACGAAGACTCAAAACTATACAGCAAACATAAACACAGTTATCAACCAAATCACTTAGTTAGATGCTATGCAAATACAAGAAAATGCCATTGCACGATGTTGTCTGGCCTGTCGTAAGATTAGAAAAATTGCGCTCGCTCTAATCCAGGTTGAGGAATTGCCGTTAATACAACAGCTTATGACAAAACCCAGGCTTTTGCAATGGAGACACCGCTCCTCTCGCAATTACCTTCGAACCATTAACTTCACCCTTACCGCGATCTTCTCACCTATCACTTAGTTCAACTAAGGATGAAGAAAGGACCAATTATGCTATACAGCACTATCACATTTGAAGGGGTCAGTATTTGGCTGGAGAATCCTAATATTCCCCTAATGGGTTGCTATGCATGCTCAATTTATATTTATAAGTTATATATTTAGTTAGGTCCAGTTTAGAGTAATCAATCATTTCATACAAATCACACGATATAAGTCAAAGCAGCACATCAAAATCGTATCATCAACTCAGAATAAGCACAATCAAGTACAATTTCTGTTATACTCTAAAGTCGCAGAGTCACAATAGTTATGCCGCATAAACCATTATATGATAGTAACTGGCCTCACAGTGCTTATCATAGATATGATCTACACAAGGCGTCAACGACCCTTCTCTTTGAAGTAAACGGTTTAATTAAGAATTTAGTTAAAGTTACAATAAGTGTTAAAACTTTAAGTCAATATATATAATTACATGTACATCATCGTAGAATTTCCAGGTGATTCTACATCATAACATAATAGTTAATTGGATTACATATCAAATATCAATTTTTCAGTCTTAAATATACTAGTGAGACTCTAGATATAAATTAACTATTAGGCAAATTGATCCTTATACTCTTAGGCTTCAAAAGTGAACTAACCTCCGAATAGTTGTAGAGCAGCATATTAGTTAAAGTAATCAGAAGTCAAGACCTGCAAAAAGATTTATACGGGTATGAGCAACTACAGCTCAGTAAGTTGAATTGGAGACTCATGAATGTATATAAATACAAACAAGATTATCAAACAATTATTTTAATGTAATGTAACAAGCAAGTGTCATCACACAATGTAGTCTGGTTCGTTACGAAATCAGAGTTATTTCACCCGCTCTAATCCGGGTTAAGGAGTTTTCATGTTATGCAACAGCTCACAACCAAATCAAATTTGTGCAATGGAGACACTACTCCTCCTAAGACTATCCTTCAAACCAATGCTCTCATCTTCATCGCGACCTCTTCTCCTATTACTTAGTTCAGTTAAAGATGAGAAAAAGACCAAATTGCTATCCAACGTTATCTTTTTCAAAGGTGTTGGTGTTTGATTGGAAAATCCTAATGATCTCCTAAAGGATTGCAATACATGACAATTTAGAGTATTAGGGTCGATTAGGATTAGGTTCAATTTAGGGTGTTCAGGCAATTTCACACCAATTCAGTTATAATAGTTATCAATCATAACACAAATCACAATACGAAGTCAAATACGCAAGCATATGCATAAAACTATTTACAGTCACAATCATATACAATCCTAAGTCTCCGAGTACCCTAAAATAGTACTCTAAATACAGTGAAGTAATAAACTTAACTTACTTGGAATTTTCAGTTGCTCAATCACTTAATTGCTGGTTGGTTCGCCTTCGTGTATCCTATTATACAAATACATCTTTTTAATACTTATACTTGGATGATGTACATTCTAAGTTATGATTTAACTCACTTCTCCATATATACCTATTATTTACTAACGATCCATTCTACATTAGCTTAGGGTGCGGTTTTTGAATTAGATTTCAGTTTTGGTTCTAAATTATTTTCAACTACGAGAAATCCTAAATACACTTGAATCCTAATGTGAAATTAATTACATTAAGCTCGAGTATTCTAATATTATACTAGATCTTAATTTAGTAGTCTAACTTATTTAGTACACTCTAATCCTAATTAAAGTACTAGGTTTTACTCCCGATGTGAGAAAATCTTACATTTTTTTATCTAATTACCTAAAATTAATTTTTGTACCAAATTTATTTTGTACTATTATTATTATTATATTATCTAATTTAACCTATTATGTCATACTTATTAAAATCCCAACTTCACATATTACTAAATTTCCTACAATTACCACATAATTCCCATATTAATTACAAGTAATACTCCAAATGTTAGGATTAGGTTTCCATATCAGAGATTGACATCTTTAAACATCTAATTACTCTCTAAGTTAGTAATTAATCATTTAATTACTTAATTAATCCAAAATTATCCATTTTTTCATCATTTTAAAGCTAAAAAAATTACTTAAAATTTTCGACAATTAATTTTAGAAAAATGACTTTATAGCACTGTTTTATAGAACTTAAGTATTCTATAGAAAAAAATTGAGCTTCAAACTATACTCCTAAACCTATTTATTTCTAATTCTAAACATGTTCAGTTTTGTTCAATTTCTTAAGAACCCTATATCTACAGACGTGATTAAACTTAACCACTATTTTTTCCTAAAGCTACATACAATAAAATATTAGAATAATAAATTTTATAATTTTTTGGGCATAATTAATAATTTTAAGGAATTTTGCAAAATCGAAGGAGATTTGAGACTCACTTGGTTCGCGAGCTTTTTGGCTTCCAACACCAATTCGAGTATGTCGGCCGATGGTGGTGGTTTGATTCCAAATGGTAGTGATGTATGGGTTTGGTTTACTTGCCCTAATTACACAGATTTAGGAAAAAAAAAATCTAAAACCTTAATTTCTCTCTCAATTTTTTTCAACTCCTAACTGACTAAATAAGCTTTGAAAATTTTCTTGCTATTTATAAGGCTTTAAAGTAATTATAGTGTATTAATTTGGAAAAGATAAAGCCCATATCTCTACTATTTTTACTTTTTAAGTATTTTTTTTTATTAGTTAATATTTTCTTTCTTTTCCCCTTGCTACCATGATATGATGTAGATGATTCACTATCTCTTTGATTTTTCCTTAATTTTTTTTTATAATTTTCTTTCATTATTTAGCAAATTTTTAGCTAATTTTAAGCAATTTAGGTAATTTCACATATTTCTACCTATACGTAAATACATTTGGAGTATAAGTAAACACTCCTAAATATTATTTAGGTCATTCTATGATTTTTAGTATATATATAATTTATCTCTAGCTATTTGTTAGTTATCGGAATGCATTTTACGCACTTTCACACTTTCGATAAATAATAAGTAATATACTTAAAATTTAAAAATTTTATATTCTCTTATTTTATTACTTATTTTCTTAAATTTAAACTTACACGATTACTTTTACTAATATTTCTAATGTTAATTTATAATTTAGGTTTGATCGGATCTTTTAATTGATCGACTTAAATTTTGTGTACTAAGTTCGATCCTACGGTTACTTGACTTATATTTAGAGCTTACAATTTCAAGCCTCCAAAATACAATACTATATTAATTTCAACTTACCTTGACTCCTCACTTGCTCACTCGAGGTGAGATTCGTTCAGTTGATTACTAATGATCCCTATAATACCAACGTTGTTTCAGTTTTTATATAACTGTTATAGATTAATTTTTATCCTATAACATTTATTGTTATCTTTGGTTTAAGGTTTAATATTTCCAATTATCTAGATTCTCAAATCTTTTATAATTATTCTATGTTTAGGGTTAAGTTTGGGTTTTCACATCGATTTCTAAATTAAGTTCTAGTTTAATTTTTAAGTACAGTTTTATACACGAACCCTAGAAACTCGTTTCGACCCTATAACGTGAAATTAATCACATTATTTTTTAGTCTCCTAAATATCATATTTACCCCTAATCAGTATGTTAATTCATTCGGTATACCCCTTATTTTACTTAACTACCGAATTTACCCTCAATATAACACAATTTTACAATTTTCATATAATTACCTAGATTTAAGTCTTCTACCAAATTTTATATATTTTCCTATTATTAGTAAAATATCAATTTTTATTCTAATATTTTCTATTTATTATATTTCTAATTTTCTATATTATGTATTGTTACTTATTATATACATAATACATATCTAATATTTCTATCACTCCAATTATTATCTTCCAACATCAATTAACATCTCAAAATATATAAATTCACTCTAAATCAGATTTTACTCCTAATTTACAAAATTATCTTAAAATACACCATTTTTACCTATTACGTATATATTGCATAATACCCTAATAATTACATCCAATGCCTTAAATGTTATAAATATCATACTTCATCAAATTTGAACATCCTAAAACATATAATTATGTACTAAATTAGTAATTAACCATTTAATTACTTAATTAATAAAAAATAACTCATTTTATGTATTATTTTAAGGCCTAAAGATTATCTAAAAATTTAGAAAATTCATTTTTGAAAAAAGGTTCCATGCCACTATTTTATATCACCTAAGTAGTCTACATAAAAATTTTGAGTCCAAAATTACACTCCTAAACCTATTTATTTCTAATTTGAAACACGTTTAGTTTTGCATGATTTCTTAAAGACGGTATATTTATAGACATAAATTCATCAAAATAAAATTTTTCCTTAAATTTACATACTAAAATATTTCAGAATAACAAATTTTATAATTTTCAAATAATATTTAATATTTTTACAAAATTATACAAATTTGGGTTGAAAATTGAACTCACCTAAACTGGTGGCTTCGGCCACCACCGATTACCGTAACCTTGTTAGTTAGTCTAGGCACTGCCACCATCATGTGGTAGTGGTAGCCATCCACTCTCAGGTGCTCGTTGAGTGTTAGTTCCTCTCTAAGGCTCTAATTGCACAGATTTGAATAATTTTTTCGTAATTAATCCTAACGCTCAATATTTCAATTCTTTCTATTTTTCTCACTCTCTAAACTAACCAAATGAGCTTCTATAATTTTTCGGGTATTTATAGAGCTCTAGGGAAATTATTGTGCATTAAATTAACGTGAAATGAACCTTATCCTCTTTTAAATAACCTTTTTTTGTTGGCTAATTTTTCTACTTTAATTTTCTACCCGCTATGCCCCTATTCCAGACATTTCCATAACTTTTTTTATTTTTCTTGATTTTTCCTTAATTATTTATGAATTTTATTTTATTATTTAACATTATTTTAGCTTATTTCGCATGTTTTAAATAATTACCCGTATTTCTACCTACATGTAAATTCATATATAGTACAAATAAATACTCCTAAATATTATTTAATTTATTTTATGATTTTTAGTGTGGTTATAATTTATCTTTAGAGATTTGTTAATTATAGGAATGTATTTTACGCATTTTCAATAAATAACGAGTAATATACTTAAAATTTGGAAATGTTATATTCTTTTATTTTATTACTTATTTTCTTAAATTCGAATTTATAGGATCGCTTTTACTAGTATTTGTAACTTTATTTGATAACTTAAGCTTGATCGAATCCTTTAATTAATCGCCTTAAATTCTAAGAGCCAAACCCCGAGCAGCTGATTGTGGGTCTTACAGTTGCGTTAAGCTTTATGGTAGACTTTGCTATAGTGTTCTACAACAAAGTGGATGGTAACTATTGTAAACAGTGTGAGGTTGAAGTTTTAGATTATTGTGCTCGTTTGGGTCTTGTCTTAAGTTTCTAGGTTAAGTTGTTATTCTTAGGTGTTGATTTCTGTTTGGGTGGTAACTAGTGGTAACGATTGGAATTGTTGAAGTAGAGTTCCTATCGAAGTTGGCTTACTGTATTTCGAGTAATTTATTGAGAAAATGACTAATCTTAGTGTTAATGCAGCAGCTGGAGACAACTAAAGTGGTGACCTCCACCATAAAAGGCCACTTTCGGCCACTTTAAGATCCGCCAACAAGATTGATGAGATGGCTACAAAGATTACTAAGTTGACTCAACAGTTCATCAATCGACTACCAACTGACCTATTGAATTAGCCCATAATGTTCCTCGAGCTAAGCTTGGCGCTAAGGATACGGTATATCTAGCATAGTATGGAGGTAGGAACTACCTAGCTTAGCATGCTGGAGGTGGAGAAGTACATGGAAGAGCGCACCAAAGAATTGACTTAAAGGATGTTGATGGGGAGGTTTAGGACAAGTTCTAAATGGTAGAAGAAAGAGGAGCTTGTACACCTTGAGCTATTAACAATGTCAAACTCTAAATTCGAACCTTCAATAGTGTAGGGGATGCTAATTAGTACTTAGATTAGGAGGAGAAAGTCGAATGGATTTTTTACTATTACCAGTTTGAAGAATATGACAAAGCATGCTTTTCCACTTTAGATTTCTTAGGATATGCCATGATGTAGTGGAAAAACTTTTAAGCCATGTGAAGAAGAGATGGATATCATGGTATCTAAACATGGTTCGAGATGAAGAGGGTTACATAAGCTAAATTCATTCCATATTGACACCCGTAAGACACTTTGATGAGATTATAAGAGTTGAAGTAAGGGAACTGAATTATTGATGAGTATGTTTAGGAATTCCAAATGTTGATGATTTGATGTGAAGTTAGTGAGCTAAAAGCTAGGACTATTTTGAGAATTCTCATTATTCTAAGGTATGAGCTTAGGGATATTATTGAAGTCCAACACTTTACCACTCTTGAGGAAGCCATTAAGATTGCCTAATAAGTAGAAAGACAGTGAAGGAATTAGCCATTTTGAGCTCAACCTAGCTAACCTAACTGGTCAACCTATCATCTTAACTTACCTAAAGTAGATTTAGAGGAAGAAGTAGTTTATAATTGGGTAAGAGAGGAGTTTTGACCTAATACAAAGGTCCAACCTACTAACTAGGAAGGAGATGTTGATGAGGTTTGAAAAGGGTTAGACATTAGAATAGAAGACGAGCAAAATTAAGTGCTTTAAGGGTTAGTAATGTCTACTCAGTGTCTAAACCGTCGAACTATAATGATTAAAGGGGAAGTTTTGACCTTTGAAGTCAATAGCATGAACAAGGTAGTTGAAAAAAGGACTAAAGTGAGGGAGAGTACTATAGAAACAAAGAATGAAGTTATAAAGGATGAAGTCTATGCTAAGGATAGAGAACTATTAAGTTTGGTCATCTATCGAGCTATGAGCATCAAGCCTTCAACTGGGAATGAACAGAGGGAGTATCTATTCCACATTATGTTCAATGTGAAGGAACGAATGTGTGCCCTAATTGTGGATAATGGAAGTTACACCAATGTAGCATCTACCACCCTAGTGTTGTAGTTAAAGTTATTGAGCTTACAACACCCCAAACCTTATAAATTACATTGGCTAAATGAGAAGGGTTCCTTCATGTCTCTCACCATTATTATTGTCGGTCTCCATCGAAAGCTACAGTGATGAGATTTTCTATGACTTGTTGCTAGTGTATGCATTTCATAGTCTTCTTAGTTGACCTTGGCTATTCGACAGAAGAGTTGCGCATGCTGGCATGTGGAATACGTATGACTTTAAGAAGGATGGAAGAAAGGTTACCTTGAATCCCATGTCCTTAAGCCATGTTAGTAACATGCAAGATAAACTAAACCAAGAAGGCCTTAGTGATGAGTTGATCTAAGCTAAAAGGAGTACTGAGGTTAGATATGCTAACTTACCTATTAAATCGTAGCTTTATGGAACATAGGGAGCAAATTGAGTTACCTAAGGTCATCTAGAAGCAAATTAACAAGTTTAATGACCTATTTCCAAAAGAATTATTGAAGGGTTTACCCCAATCGAGCTTAGATTTTGGGTTTTTATTTTCCTTATTCTAATTATTATTAAACCCTAACTTATTTCATACTAACCCTCAACTAGAGATTAAAGAAAATCTAGTTTCTTATGAGTTTTGAAAAATGTTTAGAGTCACCACTTAACTAGGGTGAGAAAAAAAAAATTAAGTTAGAACCAATTGAGTAGATGGGTGATTACTTAGTTACCAATCTTCGATAAAATTACTTTTGAAAAATGATTTCTGAAACTAAAGATCTTAAGATTAGGGGTTAACCTATTAAATTCTAAACAAGTACTCTTTTACCCTCCCAAATTTAAATTTATTTTTTAAAATACCCTTCTAAAATAATTCTATTTACAAGTAAATAGTATCTACTTTTGAAAATGCAGAAAGTCAAAAATTGATTTACAAAAAGGGAAAAATAACTTTTTCTATATTTTAAGTGACTTTGCAATTGTCTACAAGGGCTTACGTGTCTGCTATTTGGGATTAAAAGTCCATAGTTTGTTTTTGAAAATTTAAGCGTGTTGGCCTATTTTATTTTTTTAAAAAGGTAGGATTTATGTTTTTTATTCATTTAATTTATTTAGAAAAACCTAGGAAAAGGATTCATACTTTTTGAAAATTCTAAGAGCCCTAACTTTGTAAAGGTTTTATTAAATTTTTATTTATTTTTGAAAATATTAATTTTTCTAAGTAAGAGAAAACAGTTTCTTAGAAAAATTATTTTGTTTTATTTATAAAGAAAAGGAATGAAAGAAAACATTTCTATGTAATAATGAAAAAATCCTACCTTAGTCTTATTTAAAAAAGATTTTTTTTTTTAATTTTATCTTCTTCTTTTTTTTTTTTTAATTCAATTTGAAATAAGAGGGAAGAAAGAAAAATAATTAAATAAAAAATAAATAAAATAAAAGAAGTTGAATAAATAGGTAGTGGACTAGACTTAGACCAGGCTTGAAGGAATGTGGGATAGGTTGGAGTCAGACTCTTGGGTCATGTTCGAATTAGTGAAATGACTCGCATAATGGCATTTTAAAGGGGCTTCTAAGGTGTTTTTAGAGTGGGAAATAGCAGATTCATGGAATTCTTTTAGTGTAGGTGCTATAGTATTTGGTGATGGTTTGGGTGGTCATTAAAGTTCGACAATAGGGGGAGAGGGAGAAAGAGTTTGTGTAAGGTGAGCTAGTGATGTACGAGAGTTGAAGGAGTGTTAAGTAGGGGTTTTCAAGGGAGGTGAGTTAGTTGGTGACTGTAGTTTTCACTCAAACGCGGCTAAAGGTGTTGAGGACATATACAATGTTGGAAGTAGTTAAGATTTCTTTCGAAGCCCTCATTGATAGAGTATGAAATGGAGGCTGCAGTAGTAGGTAAGAGGGGTATGGCTTGAAAGCTCGAAGCAAGCTTTCTGTAGGAGGTGGTAATTACACTCGAAGAGCTTTGAGCTCTGACTATTTTTAGAGAGAGAAAGAGAGGGGCCATAACCAATGAAGAGAGAAAGAGCTTAAGAGTGTTTAATTTGAGCTAAGATCTGGAAAGAGGATGAGAACTGTTGAACGAGTGAGGATGAGAAAACTATATTTATACACTAAGCTTAGAAGGTACCATTAATGGCTACATCAAACATGATTGTCTAACTCACATAATCTTCCCATTTATGGAAAAATGCGAGATTTGAGTTGATTTTGGGTTCCAAATTGATGATTCTTCATTAAAATCTAAAGATAAGCCTCGATTCCTTCTTAGTAATAAATCATATAAGAGCTTGAATCTCAGGTTGTTATTTTCCCTTGATTTTCTAAGCAAATGGATGAATTTAGATATGTTTTTGGTTCGAATGTAAGCTAGGCCATGTGATTTGTATGATTTTACCATTAATTTGGTGAAATTGCATAGAAAAAAGATTTAAAAAAGACCATTAATTTAACGTTGTGTGATTTGAAAATTAAATTTTTTTTAGAAAAATTTAATATTCTCAAATATAGCTCAGAACTGTTGAATCATAAATGTGCATTTTGACTTTATTCAACACAAAAATTGAAATGACCCTCTCTAAGCAACTCAAAGACTAAAATTAATACAAGACCTCAAAAACTCATTTCACTAAACGTTCTACTTTCCTAATTTTTTAATTTTTCAAAATTTTGTAATTTTTTGAGTTTTCTTCTTTTTCTATTTTATTAAATTTTCTATTCTTTTTACATTTTTCAATTAAGAAACTTTCTTTATTTTAAAAATTCTAAAAACTATATTGGGGGGGGGGGGGGGGGGGCGCAAAAATAGGATTTTTATGCTCCCATTTAAGAGAATTGAGCATTGTATTGACCTATAGCTTGGAGCCACCTTACTTAATAAGCCAGCCTACAAAATGAACCTTGAACAAGTTGTCAAACTTCAAAGGCAAGTCAATGAGGTCATAGAGAGGGGTTATGTATGAGAGAGCCTAAGTCTATGTAATGTGTTAGTGTTGTTGGTACCACCTAAGGATGGGATTGGTAAAATGTATGTAGATAACCAAGCTATCAATAAAATGACCATCAAATATAGGTACCTTATTCTGAGAATTGATGACATGCCAGGCAAGTTACATGATGCCTAGATATTCTTTAAGATCAACCTTAAGTTTGGTTATCAACAAATCAAGATGAAGCCGGGTGATGAGTAGAAAATCACCTTTAAGACAAGGCGTAATCTATATGAGTGGCTAGTTATGCCCTTCGATCTCTCCAATGCCCTAAGTATATTCATGAGATTAGGGAACCATGTGTTAAGGAGCTAGGTTAGGAAGATTGTCATGGTATACTTTGATGATATTCTGATTTGTAGCCCTAATATGACCTATCACATAGACTACCTCCAAGCTATGTTTGAAGTCTTTCGAATTGAAAGGTTATTTAGGAATCTAAAGAAGTGTTGCTTTTGCCAGTAAGAGGTAGCCTTCCTAGGATATGTTGTGAATGGAGGAGGCTTGAGAATAGACGAAGAGAAGATCCAAGCTATTGCTTATTGGTTGACCCCAACCTACTATGCTAATGTGAGAAGCTTCCATGGTTTGGCATCATTCTATCGAAGGTTCATTTAGAACTTTAATTCTATTGTAGTTTTGCTCATCGAGCTAATAAAGAAGAATATATAGTTCAAATAGGGAGAGAAAGAGGAGATTAGCTTTGTCGAAATAAAAAGGAGGTTGACTTCTACCTCCATCCTTATTCTACCTGACTTTGATAAGATCCTCGAGCTAAAGTGTAATGCATTGGCAGTCAACATAGGAGCTATCTTCATGCAAGAAGGTTGACTTGAGGAATTCCTTAATGAGAAGCTACAAAGAACTATACTGAATTACTCAATGTATGATAAGGATCCGTATGCTTTGATTCGAGCTCACAATGTATGGTGGCACTACTTACTACTTAGGAAATTCGTTATCTACACTAACCATAAGTCTCTAAGATATCTATAGAGATGACCCAAGCTATCCAAATGATAGGCTGAGTGGGTTGAACTCTTAGAATGATTCTCTTTCATTGTCAAATACAAGCAAGGAAGGCAAACATTGTCATAGATGCCTTATCCTAGAGACAAACCTTGATTTCTCATGTGCAGACTAGATTACTTAGTTTTAATGACATTAAGGGATAGTATTCTTAGGCCACTATTTTGGTTTGATCTACACCCAGTATGTAGAAGGATAAGATGTAGATGACTACTTTATTGAGGAGTGAGGATATTATACTAGTCCTTAGCGATAAACTCTATATACCAACCAATTCCATAAGGGAATTACTAGTTAGAGAAGCTCATAAAGGAGTATTATGAGGTCGCTTTGGAGAGAAGAGGACTTATGTATTGATGCGAGTTAGATCTTTCTAGCCTAAGATGCTATGGGATATGTGCAAAACTATTGAAAGATACATAACTTGTAAAAGGGAAAAGAGTAGAATGAAGCAAGGAAGGAGTATACCCTTACCTACCTTGACTCGACCTTCGATAAAGTTAAGTATGAACTTTGTATTCGACTTACTTATAGGTTTAGCAAGATGGTATACTTTATTCCCTACAACATGACTGATAATGCTTTGATTATTTATTCCCTATTCTTGTAGGATATTGTCAAGCTTTACAAAGTACCAAGGAGCAATGGTTTTGATAGAGACCTTAAGTTCTTGAGCTACTTTTAGGAGACCTTATAGTGCTGGTTGGGGATGAAGTTAATGTTTAGCACTCCTTACCATCTACTAACAAATGGATAGACAAAGGTCTTCGATAGGATTCTAGGTTCTCTATTATGAGTTATCGTAGGAAAAAAACTCTCTTATTAGGACATGCACTTACTGATATTAGAGTTTGCCTATAACCAAGCTATTCATGATCCCATGGGCAAGATACCCTTTGAGGTTGCTTGTGATTTCAACGTCGAGTTGTGTCTTGATCATGCATCCGTGCCTATGACCAACTAAGGAGACTTTGATGTTAAAGGTCATGCCCCAGTTTTGCAATAGATCTATCCAAAAGTAGCTGACCATTTCACCTAAGCTATTAGGAAGCTTAAACAAAAAAGCTAAGGGAGAAATGATGATCCCTAAGCTTGTATGGTTATACCTAAGTAAAGAATGATTTCCAAGTCAAAGGAGAAGCAAGTTGTTTACCTGAGTCGAGGGACTGTTTAAGATACTTTAGATCAATGACAACCCCTACTAGCTAAAGTTGCTAGAAGAATATGGAGCATTTGATACATGTCAACTTGAGCCCTTACATGTTTAAAGGAGAAGCTTAACTAGAAGACTCCTTGGATTTGATCCCACATCCTAATCAACCTAAAGAGGATTATAGGAATCAATCCAAGGTCCTCTCACATGTGTCTAAGTTAGACTCCTTGGACTTGATAATATGGCACAAAGAATCATCTCCCACCGCCCAAGTCCAAATGAGTTACATTCACTTTGCTGACCCTATCTACTATTTTGCTGCTTGAGCTTTTACCTAACCTACCTCTCTAGCTCTAACCAAAGCACTACCCAAGTGCCTAAACAATTCGACCAATCCAATTGGTAGCTTGTTCGAACTATCCTTGTCAAGTCTTGACCTATTTGGATGTCTTGTAGAGTTGCTATAAGATCTAGCCCAGTTTGTTATGTGTGTTGGAGTCTCACATAAGAAACTAACACCAATTTTCTCTTATATCCGTATTGTGTGCTATTACAAGAGCCTATTCTTTTCACCTTTTTTCTTTTGTGGATTTACCCATTCTATATACTTTCTCTAGTATTTTCTCTTTTATATTTTAGTAATTAATCAACCTTGTAATTTACAATAGAATTGCTGGGCATAAATACCCCCATTGTAATCAACCATAGAGAATCATCTTCATTATCAATATAGAAGATAATATGTTTTTTTCCTATAACTTGTTCTCTTCTTTCACAAGTCATTTTACATTTACTCTTATCTAATTTCTTGAGCAGAAACTACCGGTGAGTGACCCATTTATCTAGTTATGCATCACATCAACCATGCTATTTGAATCTTGAATATTTTTAGGTGTATAATATCCTTTGAGCAGCTTACTAGTTTACTTATCCTCAACCTTTTCCATCCATTTTCGAGTCATAGCGCCGGTTTCAACCCATCCCAATATCGCCAATCCTTGTCAATCCTTGGTACAGCATATCAGTTTCACTCTCTTGACATTTTTTTTCTTGGAGTCATGACAACGGCAAAGAAGAGAAGATTATAGATCAGAAAGACCTTATGCCTTAAGGATTTCATATGATCTTACTGTTATTCGATCACTGCATCGAAAGTTTTAGGGTCTAGAAATGATTCTAATTCATTGGTCTCTTACGAAACTAGATGATATTATATTATTTTAGGGGGGTCTCCATCTCTCAAGATCAACGTGAGAAGAGAACAAGTTGATGGTTCCAACTATAGTAGAATACACCAAAGACAATGTTTTGTAAGACCAAAAATGCCCTGTCAGTTAAATTGCGGCAGGGTGTTCCGTATTTTGTTTGAAGTTCTTTTTACTGTTGGTAGAATTGGGATGAAAGGTGAACTATCATAAGAAGAATCCCAGGATAAGTCAACAATTATTTCATCCATATCTTTATATATGTACAAAACACGTTTTATATCTTCGAATATTTCAAGTATATTGTATATTTGATGGATTACCAGTTGACTTACAAAATTTAATGTAAAAATGAGAATATCAGTAGGCAAAGATAACCCTTCATTTTCACATGACATTTTCATTTTTGTTTTTTTTTCCTTTCAGTTTCGTCTTCTCCAGCAACGTTGACTCAGTTCCAATTCTGGTGAGCTATCTTTCCATTCCGCTGGAGTCAAGCAGCGGTTCTTCATTTGCGTTGAATTGTTTTGAATAACGTATCATTTCATTACTAAACAATACATGTGTGTGTGTGTGTTTTTTTTTTAATATTCAATTTAGAAGAAGAGAATATACTAGGAAGTTCCTCCGAATATCCACGTTGTTGTTCTTGTCTCCTATCACCGATGAGTCTTTACTCGCCCCGCAGTTGCTGGTTCGAATCATTTACTTGTTTCGTTTAATAACCGTGTATTGTAAGTCCCTGTTCTTCCATTGACATCCTCATGTTATTACGCTATCGGATTTTATGGTGGTCAATTCGTAAATAATAAGTACTTCAGTTTATATTTTTCGTTATATATTATCTATAATAGGTGTAAGTAAGTTTATGGTATTACGTGATAGTAAAACAAAAACTATTTACTATTTGAAGCATTTGATATAATGATGGTATAAGAAGATGATTTTCTGCGTTCTTTCAATAAATAAAGCTTTGAGTTGCTGTAAACTCTGATGCCATGATTTTTACGCCGTCAACCGTTTGTCGTTGGTCAGGATGGTGAAAACCAAACTTTGGTCTGGGAAAACATACTGTAAGTTATGATAAATATTTAATCGAAGTGCTAATATATTGTATTTTATATGAATAGTTTGTGGATGATGTGAGCATTCCTTTTTCAATTTGGGTTGCTACATGACGAGAAAGACAATGACCTATACCATTTGTCGATCACGGTTTGGCTAGGTCCAATTATATGTAATACTACTAATATCTTTGTATGGTTAGTTGATTTGTATTATATTGTATGTAATTATAAGACTTTTGTTGATAATATATTATAACAGTAGTTTGTTTTGCAATACTCGATCCTTAATTCTACAGTGCTTTTCATCTATTACGAAAAATGTTAAGTTTCTTTCACTACCCTTGTTTGTGTTTGTCTAATCACAATTTTATGTAACTATGTGGTTTGCTAGATTGTTGCAGACATTGATAAAATGGGTTTCTTCCATGTTGTTCCTTACCAATGAAAAGTTGCTTGAACTTTTCTACTGTATACAAGAAAAATACTAAGAAGGTGTGTATTTGACAATGTTGTATATCTCGGATAGATCCTTATGGTTCAACCTAGTTCCACTATAGAACAAGTTCGAACCAACCTAAGTCTAACCTTAGTTGGAATGTGGTCAAACCCAATTACACCTTTTAATCTTTAACTCTTTCATATGTCTAGATTAATCACTTGACCTAAGTTTAACAACTTTGGTATTTGGTACTTGTTACTTTACATTGCCATTAATTTCAGTGGCTAGATGAGTGATGTGTTGTAGCTAGTGTGTGTGTTGATTTGTGTATATGATTATGTAATCAAGTGTGTTACTATGTGTGAATGTGTGTTTAGTGTAGCAAGGTGTGTGAGTAATGTATTAAGTGTATGTGTTTATGTTAAGTTGAGAGTTTAGGCTGTATATGTACTTGCTGTTGAATAATAGAAGACAATGACTTATAATTGTTTCCAGTGATATAAAAATTGAAGATTTATCATTCTAAACTTGTTGTTTATCCTTTAAACTAAAAATTAAAGTTTATCCTTTTTTCTAGTATGCCTATTTTTATGTATTATTTATTTATAATTGGAAACAAAACAAGTGTAGAAGGAGTGCAAATATATAATTCTATTATAAGTACTTGTTCCTCAAAATTGATAGCTTTCGCAAACTTTTTCAGGTTACTGACTTGATATAAATCATTTTATAGCTATCTTGGCTTACTTAATTTGTCTAACAGCTTGTCACAAATTTTCTTAGTGATTCAAGTAAGTTATTAGAAACAATTCTCTGTCTCTTTCTAAAATATAGTTACATTTGCTTGCTACTCATTACTTTTCATATGGTATAGTAGGAATTCTAAGTGATAACAAGAAGGATGATAATGCAAGAAGGGATAGGAAAAATTAAGGATATATATAGATTTTTAGAAAAGCACTTACTTCTTGTTTAAGAATAGATACAATGAAGTTTTAAGAACTTTCTGATCTATACTTCAAACAAATTTATTTTGTTTACAATATAGATATGGATATTGTTATGAGCTATGAGTAATTTATATTACAGTGTGTTTGTATAAAGATATATGTTAGTATTTAATAAAGTTTCTAAGACTTTTTGTCAATTGTTAGTACTTAAAGTTTGAAATGCCAGTTGTGATGAAGAACATGAATTCACAGAGTATTCAATCATGTGATTAAAATAATAGGTATAAATTACAGGTTAAACATGGGTGATGGAAATGCCACATATGGTTTGACATATGCCATGAAATATCATATGTAAATTACAAGTTAAACATACGTGATTGAAATAATAGGTATAAGCAATAATAATCCTGATAAATAGCATGCAGCCAATCATAGTCCTATCAAACTTTGCCACATATATACATTGCCTACCCAGTTTCAACCACATTTAAACATATGTACTATATAAGGAAATGCATTTATTAACTTTTGCCAAGTTTAAACATAACCAAACCCATACTATAGGCCAAGTGTAAACGATGTGAATCGTAGACAAGACGTACTAAATACAATTTACCATGTTTACATGTAGCCTATAGTATAGATTTAGTCATGTTTACGTGTAGAAAATCATAAGGCACATGCTAGTTATCATCTTTTGCCATGTGTAAACGTGGCTGAACCTACCCTATAGGCCACGTATAAATGTGGTAGGTTATAAGTATGACCTTACACATTTAACTTTTAATTATGTGTAAATGTAGCAAAACCTACACTACTAGTCACATACAAACGAGGTAGATGATCCATTCGTTTTGCTATGTTTCCTACTATCAACTACATTTACACTTTGAAACGTAGCAAAACTTTCTTGATACGGATCGCTGGGAAGGGGTGACACACGATTGTTGATATCACGAAAGCTAAAAAAAGGTGGGTCTTAACCTCAAGATGGTCCGAAACATAAATGGTAGTCGAACGTTAAGTAGGAGTCTTTGTATATCGACGATAAATATGACTTACTAACACCTCACACGAGTTCAGGTCGCACTTGATATTACGTACGAATGTAGCTGGAGAGCACTTGCTACTGATATATGCTCACAATGGACTAGATAAAAGTAAATAAGAGTAAGCAAGGTATACCGAGTTCAAGAAGGAAGAATTATGCATGAAATTCAATATCACTCATGTTACGACTATAATATTACAAGTATTTCCCAATTATAACAAGCCCTAGGTTGATGTAAACTACAAAAAAGATTGTTACTAGAAAAGGAAAAGTATGTAATTTACGAGGGTAAATCTATAATCAAATAGAAAGGGAATATTCTTATAAGGACAGTATGGATATTAGAGAAATAGGGTACATGTCAATTATCTATTCTATGGTCCCAATGATACTACTTTGCTAAGTAGAACTAATCTGAGCAAAGCAGGTTAGGTCAGATGCTCAGCAATTCAGTTGTTCAGGGCTTAGGTAGGGTTAGTATGATAAATGGCCATTCTTCTTATCGACTCCGAAGTGGGACAGCTCGGCCTTGGAGATGCGTTAACTTGGCAGCAGGCGGGTTTAGTGCTTAGCCTTGGACTAGTGTATCATAAAGAGGTCGACTCGACAATAGGTCAAGTACCTTAGGGGTTTCTTCAATAAGATGAAGAATAGAGTACCTTGGTAGGTAAGGTTAGAGAATGCATTGTTTTTTAGAGTTCAATTCCCCTTGGATAGCTTGGTAAACCATTTGAATGAATCCTCGAGCTTAGGAGTGATTAAATGGTTTGTAATCCCCATCATCCCCTCTAAGCTGTTTGAGATTTGGGATCAAATCTAGCTCAACTTCTTGTTGCTTGTCTTCAGGAACATATGGTTGGAGGTCGGCAAAGTTAAAGGAGTCTAGAGACTCCATAATCTTCAAGTAATTCAATCTTGTAGGCATTAGAATTGATCTTTTTAAGCACTTTAAATGGTCGGCTCTAGGAGATAACTTGCTCTTCCTCAAACCTAAGAATCAATCCTTACTAAAATAGATCCAAATTAAATCATCAAGCTGAAATTCTCTGCCCTTTTGTCCTTTTCCTTGACTTTCAAGCTTGGTGGTAGCTTAACTCAATTGCTTCACAACTTTCTAGTGCATTGTCTTGATGGCCTCTAACTCATTAACAGTAGACTAGTCTTTTAGCTACCTTAGTAATGGTGTTTGATCTAGTAGAAGCTCGGGGTTAAATCCATAAGCGACTTCAAGTAGGGATTTACCTATGATATTATAGGTGGTTTTGTTGTAGGCAAACTCAATTATGGGTAAGCATACATGCCAATCAGTTAGGTTCCGCCTAATAGCAACTCTAAGCAAGGTTCCCTATGTTCTATTGGTAACTTCAGTTTGTCCATCGGTTTGAGGGTGATAGCTCGTACTAAATAGTAGCTTGGTTCCAAGTCTCTTCCACGAGGTTCTCCAGAAGTGACTCATAAATTTTAGATCTTAATTAGATACGATTGTTCAGGGTACTCCATGGACTTTGACGACCTCTTGCAAGAAAAGAAAAAAGATAGTCGAAGCATCATTAGTTTTAGAATAAGATACAAAGTGTACCATCTTGCTAAATCAGTTAACGACCATCATGATGGAGTTCTTCCCTCAGGACATCCTCACTAATCCTAACATAAAGTCAATGCTCAGCTCTCGGCTAAGGTAGATATTGCCCTTGCTTAGCTCAACTTTTAGCCCTTTTATAGGTAATAAATTTTTCCAATACGACGATATCTCTCATCATCCTTAGCCAAAAGAATCTAGAAACTAGTATCTCATGAGTTTGATGTTTACTAAAATGCTTAGATAATCTTCTACCATGTATCTTGCACACTAGCACTTCTCTTATAGAACAGGTCAGGATACATAGCATTCTCTTCTTAAATAGGTATCTATCCTCCCTATAATAGTCATCAAATGTTTTGTCACCTTCACATCTAGCATAAATCGAGCCAAAGTATGGATCCTTAGTATATAAATCTTTAATCATAGAAAATCTAAGTAACTTGGTCTGTAGCTCAATCAATAGGGAATGTCATCTTGATATGGCTTCAACCACTACATTGTTCTTACCATTCTTGTACTTGACGACATGCAAAAATCCCTCCATAAATTCAATCCACTTGGCTTGCCTTCTTGATAACTTAGACTGACTCTTCAAATATCTCAAAGATTCATGATCAGTGTAGATTACAAGTTCTTTCAATAACAAGTAATGTTGTTAGATGGTCAAAGCTCAAATCAAGGAGTAAAACTTATCATTTACAAAGTAGTTGATTGTGGCTCCTCTAAGCTTCTAACTAAAGTAGGCAATAGGTTGATCTTTTTGTATCAGCACAGCTCTTGTGCTTAGTCCAAACACGTTACACTCCACTCCAAATACTTTGTTAAAGCTCGAAAAAGCTACAACAGAGGTGGTAGAGGTGGTAGTCGGCTTCTCCTTCACCTCTTTAAAACTCCTTTGTTCCTTCTCTTTCCACCTAAACTTTACATTTTTCTTCAATAGCTTAGTGAGTAGGGCCATAATAGCACTGAAACTTCTTATAAATAGGTGGTAGGATGATGCCAAGTCATGGAAGTATCGTAGATTAGCAAAGCACATCAGTATAAGCCAATCAATAATCGCCTTCACTTTCTCATCATCAACTCATATACCACCATTACTAACAACAAATCCCAAAAAGATCACTTTAGGTAAGTAGAAGTCACATTTCTTTAGGTTGGCAAAAAGCTTCTCGGCTTAAAGTTTTGAGAAGACTACTCAAATGTACTCACAGTAAGTCTTCAAGTCAAGGCTGTAGACTACAACGTCATTGAAATATACAACAACAACTTTTCTTATCAATTCTCAGAGTACATGGTTCATCAGTCTCATGAATGTACTCGAAGCGTTTGATAGTCCGAAGGGTACATAAGCCATTCATATAATCCATTGCAGGTCTTGAACATAGTCTTCCATTCATCTCCCTCTCATATTCAAATATAATGGTATCCAGATTTGATATTAATCTTGGAGAATATTTTTGCTCCATGCAATTTATCGAGCATATCACTAAGCCTTGGTATAGGGTACCTGTACTTGATGGTAATGCAATTGATTACTTGACTATCTATGCACGTCTTCTATGTCCTATCCTTCTTTGGCACCAATAGAGCTAACATGGTACATGGGCTTAAGGACTCTCGTACATACCCTTTCTTTAGTAGTTTGTTTACCTATCTTTGCAGTTTGGTAACTTGTTCCAAATTTAGTCTGTAAGTAAGCTTGTTCAGTAGTACAGCTCCTGGCCTAAGTCTATTGCATGTTCAATGCCTCGAATTGGAGGCGAACCTTCTAGCAGTTCATGTGGGAATAGGTCAATAAACTCATTCAGCAAGTTTTCACCTCAGCAAGTAACAGTTCCTCATCCGATCCTCTCATCTCAAGTAACCTTCTAACTAGTAGATAGGTCAGCTCTTCAAGGTTTATCTCTTTCTTTAGCTCAGCTTAGGTTATTACCAAAGCTTCCTTCTCTAGAACTTAACTTAGTTGAGTTTACATGCTTTTAACTTGCTCGGCAATCATAGGGCTTAACTTTACCTTCCTACCCTCATGCTCTAAGGAACATGTGTTTTTCCTCTCATCATAATTCACATTTTGGTCAAACATCCATGGCGTCCAACAACTTCAATTGTTGTACCATGAAAGCAAATGCTGCATGGTGCAGCTACCATTGTCAACAATCAATGTACACAATGATCCATTTACCTTACAGCCAATATAGAACAAATTCTCTCATTGCTCATCTTCTAGTATTGGGCTCACACTCATCACTCGCCTCAATACCATGGTTACAAGCATGAAATTCCCTTCTTCACTATAGATATTCTCCTCCTCTTTAGATAGCTTGCTTTTCCGATCTTTTTCGGTTCTTCCATTTCCTCATCAATACTATTTACCCTAATGGTTAGTGCATCTCCTCAGATCACCATGGTTCTTCTATTCAAACATTGAGTGGTCACGTGTCCAAACCCTTGACACTTGAAGTACTTGATTTCACTTGTCTTTCTTCTTGAGCTTTGGCCTTTCTCGAACTTCATCAGAATCTCTTTCTCCTCTACTTAGGTAGTCTAAGTAGGTCAGATCTCAACAACTTGACTTGGTTCCAATTGTACAGGTTTGCTCAGAATGGGATGGCTAGGGGTAGGTTGACTAATAGGAGCTCGAAATCTTCTAACTTGGTGCCTCTCAATTCTTTGGGTACCTTGGATTACCTCATCAAGTGTACGGATATTCATAGTCTCTAGAATATCTTCAATCTCATACTCTAATCCACTAATGAATTAAGACACAATTCGGTCCTTAGGTTCAATTACTTTATAACAGATCATCAACATTTGAAATTCCTTTACATATGATTCAACACTTGATCCTCCTTACCTCAAGTCCTATAACCTCTTAAATACATCCTATAGATAGTAGCTTAAAACAAATCTTCTTCCCATGACTCTCTTTATTTCATCCCAGTTCCTTATCTCACGTTCTCTTTCTCTTTTATGGGTAGCTTGTAGATTAGTCCACCATAGAGCTACATAGCTAGTAAATTCCAATACGATAAGTCTAACTTTAGTATTCTCAAGCACCTTATTACACTCAAACTATTTTTCAATCTTATCTATCTAGTCTAAGTAATCCTTAGCATTACCACTCCCAGAAAAACTAAGGATATGCATCCTCAATCCTTCCACTCTAAGAGCTTAAACATTCCTCTCCTCTGGTTCATAATACTATTCCTCCTCATCTCCTACTTCCTCATCCTCTTCTTCAATCTCATCTAATGCTAGTCTTTGTTAAGCAACTTTGTCTAATCCTCTAGCTCGAGGTGATCGAACTAGGGCGTTAGCTTGGCTGTATCAACTATTGTCCCTCTCGTACAGCTCATTGACTCGACCTCTGTATAGGTCATTTTGAGGTCATTGCTTATCTTGGTTTATGGTAGTTACTGAGGTAATTATTGAGCTAGTTACTAAGTTAGTAAGTCTATCCAGTCATTCATTTGTTGATTGGGGTATGCAACCTCCTTGTTGACCTTAACCATTATGAGCATACCTAGGGTTCCTTGAACACTAGAGATTATAAATTGAAACACAACTCAAAATTCTTTCCATGAACAACAACAAAACAACACCTAACACACCAACAACCATAGTTATCAAAATCACAATTTTTCCCATGCGATTCTACAAGTTTACGATTTTAGGTGGCTTTTTCGAGTTAACTCGGGTGTAGAATCTTTTTTCTTATAAAAACTTACATTTTTAACCGAGTTTACCAATTCTACATATCTGAGTTGAATAAACTAAGAAATTAAAGAAAAAAGTGATATAACTAACATTTTACAAGCCATTAACTATTAAGATATTACAACATCTATCTTATCCTATTCTAATTTTTTACCTCTTTCTTTTTCTTTCAATCTTTTATTTTATATTCATAGCTTTTATTTAAATTTCAGCTCCAACAACAAAGTTTATAAAAAAAAAAATTATATACTTTATTTTATACCATTAATAACTTAAAATGAGTTGAAATGTTTAGTTCTCTTTAATTCATAGCTTTAAAAGAAATTGGGAAAAAGTTTAGTTTCAGCTCCATTTGTCATTCTTCCGAATGTGTTAAATTATATATTAAGAATTTTTATGAAAAAAAAATTAATTTCTTCATTGTTTTTTAATTTTCATCATGTATATCAAGTTTTAAATAACTACTATAAGTATATCCATAATTTTTTACAGATATTTTACATAAGTTGTAGAAACTTACATTTTTATGTTTCAATTTTACAGATCCTCTAACGATTCTAAGTAGAATCGCGAATTTAACAACCTTGCTAACAACTATTATAACGAACATACGATAAACCAATCAAACACTCACACTCTGTTTTGCAAAAAAGAAATAAGGTAAAATAGATCATTAAATTTCTTTAACACTATACACTTCTTTAAACCCTTACAACAACAACAAGCAGTTTCTATAATATACTATAACAAGTTACTCAGAGTACAAAGTAGTAGAAACTTGCTTGAACGTAGCCAAGCTCTAATACTAAGATAATACAGATCATCAAGAAGGGGTGACATATTGCTACCGATATCAAGCGAACCAAAAAAGGGTGGGTCCGAACCTTAAGACCGTCCGAAAGATAAATGGTAATTGATGGTTAAGTAGGAATCTTCGTGTATCGATGGTAGATATGACTTACCAGCACCTCATACAAGCTTAGGTTACACTTGATATTATGCACAAGTGTGGCCTAAAGCACTCGCCACTCGCCACTCGCCACTCGCCACTCGCCACTAATCCACACTCACAATGGATTAAATAAGAGTAAACGAGAGTAAGCGAGGGATACTTAGCTTAAGAAGGAAGAATAATGTCTGAAATTCAATTTCGCTCATGTTATGACTGTTACATATTACAAGTATTTATATGGCCTAATTAAGGTAAGTATTAAGTTGATGTAAATTACAAAAAAAAAAAAAAGATTCTTGCTAGAAAAGGAAAAGTATATAATTTATAAGGGTAAATCCATAATCAAATGGAAAGAGAATATTCTTGTAAGGACAATATGGATGTTAGAGAAATAAGGTATGTGTCAACTATCTATTTTGTAATCTCGATGATATTGCTTTGTAGGGTAAAGCTAATCTGAACAAAGCAGGTCAGGTTGAATGCTTGGCATTTCAGTTGTTTAGGGCTTAGGTAGAGTTGGTCCAATAGATGGCCATTCTTTGGATCGACCTTGATTGATGGGCTTGAAAGTAGGGTAGCTCAACCTTGAAGATGTGTCAACTAGGTAGTAAGTGAGTTCAGTGCTTAGCCTTGGATTGGTATGTCGTAAAGAGGCTGACTCGACAATAAGTTAGGCACTTTGGGGGTTTCTTCAATGAGATGGAGAACAAAGTACCTCCATAGGTCAAGGTGGAGAATGCATTGTTTTTTAGAGTTCAGCTCCCTTTGGATAGAGTTCAGGGTAAGTCCTTGAGCTCGGAAGTGAGTGATTGGTCCATAATCCCTTCACTTTCTACTACGCATTCTGTTAAGTCCATTTTGCTACATTTATTAAACATAGCTAAAAAGTTCTTACTACGTTAACTTGATGTTTAGCTACACTTATTAGATGTAGCTAAAGGTTAATTTTAGTATAGTGTTGTTTAATTCAAAAGTTTCCAACTAATGTTATCATAATATTCTCTATCTTAGCCTTATAAATCACTACTTAACTGCTTCCATAATATATGTGAGACTTCATTTGCATAGGGGTAAGATACAACATGTTTATAGATTCTTATTAGAATAATAGACATGTTTTCCTATTATAGGTGTTATGAAACTCAACTAATAGCTCCTTTTAGTGGAGGTCATCTAAGTCTTAGTAAAAAATGCAACCTTAATTTCTTATTCACATGTCCTTTGTGTAGCATTACATGCCTTTGTATCTTATATGCTCTACATCTTTTCTTAAAAGAGGAATTTTTTTTTTTTTGTTGGGGTGAGGGGGAGGTGGGGTAAGGGGTAGTGGTGTAAGGGGGAAGGAGGGACAGGGAGAAGAGTTTCTATTAGTCACTAATAGATCTCATGTATCTATTGATATCAAATTTTCTCTTTCAGTATGTAAGTATTTGCAAAACAACACACTACTACGAGGGTATCAGAAGGTCCTCTAGTATGGCCACTTCATTGTCTAAGTTAGTCCTCTTACTAGAAGAATAAGACTATAGAATAATAATGAAGGTGAGAGAATAAAAGAAAATCCTCTACCTAAGAGGTCTTCTTCCATATTTATAGTAAGTGTGTAGAAGTTGTACTTAGACTAGGCTATTAGAACCGAGCTTCAATATTAGGCCAATCAATTCAGGCCCAAGGCCTATTTATTAAAAAATGCATATCAACATTTGGCCTCTACTCTTTTTGGCAATCAATTTAGCAAAGAGAGTACCCATGGGAGTAGCCTTATTGTAGAAATTCTAAAAAGGTTTTGGATCATGGACTTAAAGAAACTAGGATGCTATGAGGGCTTCAAGAGGCAAAGGTCAAGAGATGTTCAAGCACTTAAAGATGCTGATATGCTTGAAAAGGTGAGGGCCTGAAGAGGTCGATTAGGCCTGAGTCCGCTAATGTTATAGGACATTGGACTCATTTACTTGTCATCTATATAAGGTGTCAGATTAGAGTATTTAATCCATCACCGTTTAGTAGCTTAAGGAATTTCAAGTAGCTCGTCATTTAATCGTTAGACTTAGAGCATTACACTTGTCACCAATTGATAGCTTATTGCTTTTCAAATAACTTATCATCCTCTATTAGGATTTATAGCTACTAGCTCATCGTCCTTAAGAGGATTTATAGCTTAAATAGCTTGTCAGCCTTAGGACTTATAGCTTAGGTAGCTGTCCATAAGAGGACTTATAGCTTAAATAGCTCGTTGTGGCCCATAGTAGACAACTCGGGAAAATTTAGCTAGCAACTCTGAGTTATCAATCATGTAGCTCGGAGCGGTTGCTCTATTATCTCGCTACAGCTTCTCGACAAGTCGACGTAGAGTTTGGAATTCGTTTGTTTGGCAAAATAAGTAGCTCAGCATGATTCCACTATTACAACTGTTGCAATTGGTAAGACTATCACTCATATTTTAGCTTGGAGTATCTCGGTAATTATAAAAAAGTATAGCATGGTATGATCTTGCATGCGACAGCTCGGTCTTGGTTGTCATTTTCGGGCTTCATCTATAATAAAGCAACTCCGTTTTTGCTCGAATTGTCTCAAAGCGAGGAGCCACTGCTCGGCCAGTAAGGACTTCTCTAATAGCTGAGCCTAGGTCAGCACTTTGGATATTGGACAAGGTCTATATCAACTTTGCATTAGCCACTTCCATTCTACTCGGAACATACCTTCACTGCTGCTCGGATAAAAATTTTTTGCAAGTTAGCCGAGAAAATTTCTATAAAAGAGCTTGGCGAAGAGATCTTGACAAAGCACAGTAAGTTATTTTGAAGTCTCTTTTGCGTATAAACTAAAGATACGACATAACAAAAATTTTGCTTGATACTTGGAGGCTTGGCACAACAAAAATTCTTTTGGATACTTGAAGCTCGCCTCTATTACTTGAGAGAGCTTGGCTTGCATGAAGTTTAAAATATTCATTGAAGCAAGAGCTAGCTTGCACGGGGGAGTATTCTACAGTTTCTTGAAGAGTAACTTAGAGTTGGTCTTCTTCAATTATTGCTCACATGGTGGAGAGCTCGGATTCAACATATTTTGCCCAAATACGATCTCGAACTTAACTTCGAAGAGTGCTTGACCATTTTTTTCTACAGTTGCTCCAAATCCCTGTTCCGTATGCGGCCAGTTGAGTGGTGCTATTGAGGTTAATGATTTTTTCTGGTGTGAATAGTGGGCCTGCCGTCTTCGCGCCATTGGAGTTTAATAAAGCGTTGAGCAACAAGATTTACATAGTTGCAAAGAGTATAGAGACGAAGCATAAGTTTATAAAAGACACTGGTATGGATTCTGGTGCAAGGTGGGAGGGGCAGTTACATGACAACGCGAAAAAAGATACTTGACGGTTTTTTACATTTATAAGTAGGCTTTGCAATTTATAGAAACAGACTCGGAACCATTCCCTCCCATGAAAACATACACATCCATCAAAGAAAAGATTAGCAACACCAGATCCAAAGTAAGAAGAAAGAGAGAAATTTAATAAACTGATACCACTAGTGGACTGTAAATGAATTTATCCGGATATAGAGACAAAAAACAAAAGGAAGAAACTTCAACCAACTAGACTAGAAAAAAGCTGGTGAAGCGGAGAAGCATTCCGTTGCTAAGTTTCAAAAAATCACAAGTGGGTTACATTTTCTGGATACTTTCCCACATACAGCACCAATTGTTGATATAAGATTTTCACTTTCAGTACATGAGTACCTGCAAAACAAAACATAACTATGGAAGCGCTAGAGAGTACTCTAACGTAACTATTCTGATACCTAAGTTAGTTATCTTATTAAAAGAATAAGACTATAGAATAATAATAAAGGTGAGAGAATAAAAAAAGATCCTCTACCTAGGGGGTCTTCCTCCATATTATTAGTGGGTGTGTAAAAGTTGTATTCAGACTCAGCTATTGGAACTGGGCTTCAATATTGGGCCAGTCAGTTCAAGCCTAAGGCATATTAATTAAAAAAATGTGTATCAATAGTATCTAAATTATTCACTTGATATTTTCTAACTTGTAGCATCTGAATATGTTCTTCAACATTGTATTAAGATCTTTACTCTTCAATTTCATTAATGCCTACATTTATTACTTTGAATCCTTGTCGCAAGCTAGTTGTGAAAATTCAATAGAATGTTGAGTTAAGAGTACTTTACATGTCACGTCTCAAAACTTTATCGGCAATAAAGGCCCACTACATATTAGACTTATGATATGCTAAGATTCTCTATACTAATTTTGATATCTAACCCAAATTTACTTTTTTGAAACCATTTAAATAATTTTTTATAGTGTTTGTGCTATGCTTGAATTGTAGATAGTTGATTGTAGTGGTTTTTGAAAACTTGTATAAGATAGGAAGACATTTACTAATTAAACCTTCTATAATATCATATGAAAGTTTTGATAAAATCTAAGCCTCGTAAGCATAGAAGATAAGTAAGATCAAAATAATATTTCAAGAATCAGTAGACTCCTTCAAATAGTACTAAAGGTGGTATGGAATAGTAAAGAAGTTCACAATAAGTCCAAACATCAAGTAATTCATTATCATTTGGTGTATGTCGTGTGTGGTTCCTACATATTCTATAAGTTGTTTCAGTTTTCCTTTCAAATGGTGTAGAGAAGTTAATGGATTGCTAGTGAAATTTTGGTGATGATAGCAATGCAATGAGGGTCAAATTCATTAGGTCAGGTATAACACTCTTATGAAGCTTATGCCTAAAGGAGGGGTTAGGTTTAGGGATCTAAAACTCTTTATAAAGGCCTTGTTGACCAAATTGGTGTGGTGAATTTAGTCTAATCTAAACTCTCTTTGGGTGAAGGTACTAAAGGGCATCAACTTTCTTGATGAGGAGTTTAGATTTGTAAAGAAGGGCGATAGAGCCTCCTAAGCTTAGTCTAGTATTTTAGAAGGGTGCAATGCATTATTGAAAGGGGTAGCATGGTAAATGGGAAATGATGAGAAAGTTAGGATCTAGGGTGATAAATGGATCCTAAAGCTATTTAACTATAAATTAGAGAAGAGGAGGGTTAAAGATCAAGCTAATTAGAGAGTAAGTTTCCTTATTAATAAAGAAGAAAGGATTTAAGGCATGAGACAAGTCAAGAACTTTATTTCAAAATCTAAAAGGAAAGCAATAAAAGAGGCATCTTTACCTATTCAGGAGAAGGAAGATTGTCTTACTTGGTCATTTGAACGATAGGGTAAGTTTACTATTAAATCAACATATTGTTTCTTGGAAGAGAACTATAGTACAACAAAGGAGGTGAGGAAATCAAAAGCCTCTTCCTTACAAGTGAGATCTTCAAAAGAGTGAAGCACTATATGCTCACTTGATGTGTAACCAAAGGTGAAGCATTTCTTTTAGCATAAACTGAAACAATCTTTACCTGATTTCTCTAACCTTTGTTGCAAGAGAGTTACAAATTTGTCCTTATATTTATTTTGTAGTGAAGAGGAAATTGAGGAACATGCAATCCTTTGTTGTCCATGGGTTGACTATGTGTGGTTTGGGTTGTTAGATCTAAAAATCGACAAGGGAAATAGTCTCCTCTCTATAGGATTGGATCGAGTTTATGGTTCTTGGATAGAGTGCAACAAGTATGAAGGAAAAGAGGCACGAATTGTTAGTATTTGTAGGCTATTTGGTTAGAGAGATGTAGAAGTGTGATTGAGGGGAAGGAGGTAAGATCAAGAGAAGTAGTATTGGCTACTTGGGAATTGTGGTCAAAATAGGAGTTAAAGCATTTGAATGTGGGGATTAGGCCTCTTAAGGCAAAGAAGAGTTCAATGTCGTCATCCTTTTCCCCTTAAGATTAATTTAAAATAAATGTTTATGGGTCCTAGTGTGACCATAATTTGCTCAGGGGGAATAGGGGGTGTCGTAAGGAATATTAAAGGGAAAGTTGTTGGTGGTTTCTACAAAGAATGTTCAAGGCCCATCAGTAAAGATTGTTGAATGTTAGGCTTTGTGTGAAGGATTGAAGTTAGCCCAAGAGCAAGGATGGTATAATATTATTTTAAAATCATATGAAGGAGATTCCCTCTTTGTTCATTCTCATCAAAAGTAAAGGTTCAGAGAGATCTCTACATAACCATATAGTATTCTCCCATTTCAAGTTAGATCTAGGTGTCAAAATCTTCATGAAACTCATCTAACAAGTAATTAACATCTACCTCTTTTTCCTCTCCTTCATTAGCACTTTCTACTTCAAATTAGGGGTTTTCCCCCTTAATGGTCATAGCAAGTCAGTTCAGATATTAACTTGCCACATTTCCAAAACCTAGGCATTTAAAACACTTAATCTCTCAAGTCTTACTGCCAGAGATTTGACCTTGATCCTTTCGAACCTTAGGTTCCTCGGCCTTAGTATTTCCTCAACCATCATTAGGTCCGTTAAGCATATGACCCCAGTGGTCTACCTCAGAACTGTACTAAGCTCGATTATATCCAAGTCAGCTCGACATACCAGTTCTGTTCAATAAGCCCAATCAGCTGCTTTATGCTTAACTGAGCTAATTTTGCTTCTATCTTTCAAGCCTTTATGTTACTTAGGTAGTCTCATCTAGATTTCTGAGCCTTTATACCTCTACTACATTACTAATCTTGGATTTCGGTCTAGAAATGAACCTTACCATTGTTTGCACCTCAGGATCATCAACATCGCAGCAGATCATCAATAGTTGGAACTCTCAAACATATTCATTCATAAATTGGCTACCCTGCTTAAGTTTCTGAAGATGTTGGAATGTGTTTTGTTCATAATGTTCTAGTAAAAATCTACTCCTCAAAACACTTTATCTCATTCTATGTTCATATTTCACACTGGGCTCACCGATGTACATTTTGCAATTTCTTCCACTACATTGCTACATACCTAAAAAATTGTAAAGTAGCTACTCGAATATGTACTGAGTCTTCGTAATCATAGAAGTCAAATATCTTTTTAATCTTCTCCTCTTAGTCTAGATAGTCACTAACACTATTAGACCTATTAAAGCTTGGAATCTACACTTTGAGATACCTGGCTCCTCTAGGGGCATGAAGCTTATGTTATTCAAATCCATCATACTGCTCCTCCTTATACTCCTTAACTTCATCTAACTTAAGTTTCCTCCTCATAAACCTCTCAGCATGTCAGGGTAAAGCTAAGATCGCATTAATAGCTTCTATTACTCTAGGTTTAGCTACTTATCTTCTCAGCTTGTCTCTTACATCTTGGCCTCATCTATCAACTCTCTCTTGTGGCTTAATCTCTATTGCCCTATGTATAGAGATATCCAGGTTAGCTACAATAACAACAAGGTCTTGCAATTGTTCATCAATAGTTCATGGGGTCTGTTAGGTAACATGACCATGCCATGAGCATCAGTCTTGGCATCATTAATCTTTCCTTAAATACTAGGACTCAACATTCTTTATACAAAACTTTAGGGAATCCACTACTCGACAAAAGCTTACACATAATTTTGATAATATGATATTGCATAGTGACTTAAGGACCTACTCTATTTTTCCACTAAAGAATAGAATATAACATAATACATACTATAACAAGAAATAACTACTATAATACTTAGCTTTCAGTCCCTACCTCAAGTTTTGATACCATGATTATATGATATGCCTAGGGGCTGAGTTATTACTAGGTCTTATCGTATGACGTAATAATAGTGGGTCTTTCAAAGAATATCAAAGAATGAAGAAATGAAGATGGGTCGACAAACATAGTAGCTTCCGTGAAAGTGCTAGTAGGATGTGATGCACTAAGGAACACAATACGACTTAGTACTTCACCTAAAATGACATACAAGCTAATCTAAGATCTACTCGCCACTAATCTCGAGTTATTCGACAAGATTAAATAAGTGTGAGAAAGGAAATGTACTCGGAAAAGAGTATCTCATAAGAACAAGAATATTCATTAACTTATAAGGTAAGTAAGATAATTGCGGCTACATATAAAGGACTATTTATAGTAAGTCCTTTAGGGCAATAATACAATAATAGAAAATTACATAAATGACAATGTAAGAAAGAGATTCCTAGTATATACGAGAACAGTAAATAAGATAAAGGACAAAAAGAAATATACTACAAATGTAAAAAAGTAGAGGATAGGGGGTGGCCTATCAATAGGTTCGTATTCTAGGATCTTGGGGGCATTATAACTGAGCTGAACTTATATAGGGGCAGTTGTTGATGAACTATCCTTAGAGCTACTAAAGTGATTGAATGACGATGTAGTTTAGTAAGCTGAAACAATAAAGCTTAGTGTATAGTGTCCTCAAACTTAGTAATCAGTAAGTAAACCTCAACACTTGGTAAGTCAATCTCGGTACTCGATAGGTTGGTAATTGGGTAAGAGTCCGAGTAAAGTAGAGTATATCCAAGTTATGTCTTTAGGGAGTTCTTCTATAGTTCTACCATGTACTAAAGCTCATTATCGGTAAGCTGACAAGAGAGAATCCTTCTTGTGAGGGATTATAGGCCTTAGAGGCAGGCACAAGTTTGAGATTTGGAGGTTGGTAATCCATCACTTGTGTACTTTATTTACTTATGAGATTAGCTAAATTCTGTATCCCTAAGTAGGTGTTATGTATTCGCTTGTTGCTAGCTCCTTGCGAGCCTGCTCATTTGCCTATATGCTATTACCTCATACTTATCCTTAATTTCTATCTAAATGTCCTTATCTTGCAATGATACTTACTTGTAGGTTGACAGACCTTACCTCCTGAGTAGATTGTGACTTTTTAGGTTCTTATAGGGGCTTAACATTATGGGGTGATGAGCCTACAAGAATGTATCTTGTGATGATGTTACAGGATCTCCTTAGTAGAGTAATTTTAGCATAGTGAATCTTTTATTGACACATGTTATCCTCTTCGTAAAGTTTACTTCAAGTAGCATACACTTTTGGCATGTGGAATGCCTCAAGTAGGGTGCCTTCCAAATGATATTTAATGTGTGTATGGCTCATCATTAATTCCTTAGGCGTCACTAGGCTTCTCAATGCATTGGGGCCATACGATGATCAACGCATGTACAATTAGGGACATCTCATGGCTCCTATATAGAGGGTGCGTAAGTCCTTCCCTCACTACACCAATTACTCAAAAAACTTTATTATGGTATATTTGAGAGTTGACATGAGTGCATCTAAGGCAATCATGTAATTGGATAAGGTGCTCGAGCTAAGGAGGGGATTACCTTCAACCTCTTCCTTCAAGTTGTGATCATGAGGTATAGACAGTTGCTCGATGGGGGGGGGGG